>CM026897.1:79169213-79341108 GCA_015227895.2 Colaptes auratus | reverse complement strand
AACAGTATCACAGTATCACAGTATAACCAAGGTTGGAAGAGACCCCAAGGATCATCAAGTCCAACCTGTCCCAACAGACCTCACAACTAGACCATGGCACCAAGCGCCACGTCCAATCTCCCCTTGAACACCTCCAGGGACGGCGACTCCACCACCTCCCTGGGCAGCCCATTCCAATGACGAATGACTCGCTCAGTGAAGAACTTCCTCCTCACCTCGAGTCTAAACCTCCCCTGGCACAGCTTGAGACTGTGTCCCCTTGTTCTGGTGCTGGTTGCCTGGGAGAAGAGACGAACCCCCTCCTGTCTACAACCACCTTTCAGGTAGTTGTAGAGGGCAATGAGGTCACCTCTGATCCTTCTCTTCTCCAGGCTAAACAATCCCAGCTCCCTCAGCCTCTCCTCATAGGGCTTGTGCTCAAGGCCTCTCACCAGCCTTGTTGCCCTTTTCTGGACACGTTCAAGTATCTCGATGTCCTTCTTAAACTGAGGGGCCCAGAACTGGACACAGTACTCAAGGTGTGGCCTAACCAATGCAGAGTACAGGGGCAGAATGACCTCCCTGCTCCTGCTGGCCACACTATTCCCAATACAGGCCAGGATGCCATTGGCCTTCTTGGCCACCTGGGCACACTGTTGGCTCATGTTTAGGTGGGTGTCAATCAGCACCCCCAGGTCCCTCTCTGTTTGGCAGCTCTCCAGCCACTCTGACCCCAGCCTGTAGCTCTGCATGGGGTTGCCGTGGCCAAAGTGCAGCACCCGGCACTTGGACTTATTAAATGCCATCCCATTGGACTCTGCCCATCTGTCCAGTCGGTCGAGGTCCCTCTGCAGAGCCTTTCTACCCTCTAACTGACTAACATCTGTTCCCAACTTGGTGTCATCTGCAAACTTGCTGATGACTGACTCAACCCCCTCATCCATATCATCAATGAAGATGTTAAAGAGGATGGGGCCCAGCACCGATCCCTGGGGGACGCCGCTGGTGACTGGCCGCCAGCCGGACGCGGCACCATTCACCACCACTCTCTGGGCTCGGCCCTCCAGCCAGTTCCTAACCCAGCACAGAGTGTTGCGGTCCAAACCACGAGCTGACAGTTTAGCCAGCAGTTTACTGTGGGGGACGGTGTCAAAGGCCTTGCTGAAGTCCAGATAGACTACATCCACAGGCCTCCCCACGTCCACCAGACGGGTCACCTGATCATAGAAGGAGATCAGGTTGGAGAGGCAGGACCTGCCCTTCCTAAATCCATGTTGGCTGGACCTGAGCCCTTGGCCATCCTTCAGGTGCGCAGTTATTGCCTCCAGGATAATCTGTTCCATCACTTTCCCTGGCACTGAGGTCAGGCTGACTGGCCTGTAGTTTCCGGGCTCCTCCATCCGTCCCTTCTTGTGGATGGGGATCACATTGGCCAGTTTCCAGTCATCTGGGACCTCTCCAGTGAGCCAGGACTGGAGGAAAATGATGGAGAGCGGCTTGGCCAGCTCATCTGCCAGCTCTCTCAGCACCCTAGGATGGATCCCATCCGGTCCCATGGACTTGTGGGTGTCCAAGTGGCTCAGCAGGTCCCGAACTAATTCCTCATGGATTTCTGGGGCATTACACTGCTCCCCGACCCTATTACCCAGCTCAGGAGGCCACTCATCCTGGACTCCTGCCTTGCTGTTAAACATGGAGGCAAAGAAGGCGTTCAGGACCTCAGCCTTTTCCTCATCTTCGGTCACCGTGTTCCCCTCCAGGTCCAGTAAGGAGTGGAGGTTCTTCTTGCCCTTCTTTTTAGCGTTGATATATTTGTAAAATTGCTTTTTATTTTCTTTCACAGAGGTGGCCAGTTTCAGTTCTAACTGGGCCTTTGCCTCTCTAATTTTATTCCTACATAATCTAACCACTTCCTTGAACCTACCTCGAGAAGCCTTCCCCCCCTTCCAAAGGTGATACAGCCTCTTTTTTTCCCTTAATTCCCCCAGGAGCTGCTTGCTCATCCAGGCCGGTCGCCTTCCCCGCCGGCTCATCTTTCGACACATGGGGACCGCCAGTTCCTGTGCCCTCAAGAGCTCCTTTTTGAAGTAGGTCCAACCCTCCTGGACCCCTCGGTTCATGAGGGTTGGTACCCAGGGAACTTTACAAATAAGTTTCTTAAAGAGGCTGAAGTTTGCCCTCCGGAAGTCCAGGGTGAAGGTTCTGTTGGTACTCCTCCCTATCTCCCTGCATATTGAAAACTTCACTATCTCGTGGTCACTGCACCCTAGGCAGCCTCCCACGGTCACATCTCCCACCAGCCCTTCCCTATTGGAGAGCAGCAGGTCAAGCAGAGCCTGTCCCCTGGTAGGCTCGCTTAACAGCTGCGTTAGGAAGCAGTCCTCTATTCGCTCCAGGAATCTTCTGGACTGCCTTCTCTCTGCTGAATTAAGTTCCCAGCAGATATCTGGCAGATTGAAGTCACCCACGAGGACAAGATCTGATGATCTTGAGACAGCCTCCAGTTGTTTATAGAATAATTCATCCATCTCCTCATCCTGGTTGGGTGGTCTATAACAGACTCCAACCAGGATGTCAGATTTGTTGGGTTGCCCTCTGATTTTAACCCACAGGCTCTCAATTCCCTCATCTTCCACCTCAAGTTCTGAGGCAGAAAGTGTCTCCCTAATATACAAAGCCACCCCTCCTCCTCTTCTCCCTCTCCTATCCCTCCTAAAGAGCCTGTAACCCCCCAGTGTAGCACTCCAATCGTGCGTGTTGTCCCACCATGTTTCTGAGATGGCAACTATATCATAGTTGCCCTGGTGGATTAGGACCTCCAGCTCCTCTTGCTTATTGCCTAGGCTGCGTGCATTGGTGTACATGCACTGCAGCTGGGCTCCCGACCTCTCAGTTGACCCTACCTTGTGCCCTACTCTTACCTCTGCAGAGGGACCGATGTCTTCACCCACCCCCTTCAGACCTAGTTTAAAGCCCTCCTAATGAGCCCTGCCAACTCTAGTGCTAGGACTCTCTTGCCCCTTCTAGATAAATGCACCCCATCAGGACCCAGCAGGTCGGGTGCTGTAAGAGTAGGCCCATGATCAAAGAAACCAAAGTTCCTCCGCTGGCACCATTCCCTGAGCCACTTATTGATGGTGTGGGTTCTCCCGTTCCTCTCAGTGTACTCCCCTGCCACTGAGGGAACTGAGCAGAACACCACTTGCGCGCCTGCCCCATCAATCAATTGTCCAAGGGCCCTGAACTCCTTCTTAATTGCCCTGGTGCCCTTCCTGTCGATCTCATCACTCCCAGCCTGTATTACCAGTAGAGGGTAATAGTCAGAGGGACTGATGAGCTTGGGGATTCCCCTTGCAATATCCCTTATCCGCGCCCCAGGTAGAGAGCAGACCTCCCTGTGGGATGGGTCGGGACGACATATGGGTCCCTCAGTACCCCCCAGGAGAGAGTCCCCAACAACTATAACCCTTCTCCTTCTCTTTGTGGAGCCGGTCATTATAGCTGGTGGTGGCCGCTTGGTCTTAGGCTTGGCCTTAGGCTGCTCCCCAGAGCTGGTCGTTACAGCCGGCGGGGACCGCTTGGCCCTGGTCCCCCTCTGGATGGCCGCTCCTCAGCCCTCTCATCCCCACCGCCCTCAGCCTGCAGGGCCTCATACTTATTACGCAAGGGCAGCGGAGGAGGAGGAGAGGGCCGGGGGGATTTCTCTTGCCACCCTTGGCAGGGACCTGTGTCCATCCCTCTCCGTTTTCAGGGGCCCGGCCCTCAGCAGGGGAGATCTGCAGAGCCTTCTCCCACAAGTCTAACTCCCGTTCGCTTTCCCTTATTGACCTCAGCCTAGACACCTCCTCTTTCAGCTTGGCCACTTCATCCTTCAGGTCAGCCACCAGGCTGAGGAGAAAGTTCACCTGCTCACACCTGACACAGGCGTCCTCTCCCTCTCCCTCTCCCTCTATTCCAACTGCCAGGCTGAAGCACTCTCCGCAGCTGGCAGCCTGGACTCCAGCATGCTGGAGAAACAACTCTGTCTGGGTAGATGCTATTTTTCTACCCTTGGTCCGAGTAATGACCATGGTGCAGTGTATGAGTGAAAACAAAAAACAAAAAACAAAAACAAAACAAAACAAAACAAATTTTTTTTTTTTTTTTTTTTTTTGTGCAAGCAGCCGAAAGGCAGCGATTGAGCCGAACTGGCGCCGCCCGCACAGCCCGTCTGGGATTTAAATCTCCCGCGGCTGACGTCAGGCACTCGCTCCCGTGCACGCTCGCGAGAGCACGAGCCCGCCTCAATCCCTGCCCCCCAGGAGTCCTCCCGACCCGCTAAACCCCGAAAGCAAGGCAAAAAGCCCAGCAGAAACTCACTAGGCAAGCGGAGCTGTCCCGAAGGAGAGGTTCTGACTGGCAATTGAGCCGAACTGCATACAATAGGTTAAAATAACAAAACAATATTCCAACACATCCAACCAAATTCTGCCAAGTTTCTCCCTTCAGTTACAAGATGTTTACATTCTTCTCTAAGTCAGAGACCAAACTTAACCTTCTTTAATTTGACCAAAGGCAAATCTTCCCCTACGTTTCCCCTTTTTTGTTTTTTTCTAACAAGAACACACTATTAATCAATCTTTTTAATATTTTTTGCATACATAAAAGCAACAAGGGTAAAATTTGCAATAAAAAAAAATCAATAAAATAGCAATCCAGGTAAGTTCCATCCTTTGAAGATCTCCAATCCTAAAAAAGGTCTGGTCTTGTTGAATCTTCACTGTTCGATCCGTTAGGGTTTTTATTCACTGGTGGATGGAACTAGATTTGTTAGTAAGATTCATACAACACATTCCATCAAAATCTTCACACCTATGTCCATGGACAAGTAGCAAGAAGTCTATGGTGGCCCTATTCTGTAAAGTAGCATGTCTAGTAGATTGATGTTCAGTAGCCAAATCACTTAATATCTCTGATGTGATATTGTTTTGTTTTGCCAACCAACAATTTGTTCTATTTAACTGCATGAGTGCTTTTGCAGCAGCTGCTCCAGGAGTAAAAATGTTAGCTGCTACTATTTCTCCTTTATTCCCCAAATCTATGTCATTCCTACAATTACTATCCATGACTAGGCTTCTCCTGTGTCTGTGAGAGGCCAGCTGGGTATGGTTTAATATATTAATATTAGGTGTTAACAGAGTAACACGTCCCATGGAGTAAGGTTCTCCTATCATCCTAGAGGGCAAGCCAGGCCAAGCTCGGTCCTTATAGATAAGAAAAATTCCTGGGGGTAATCTTCTAGGACAATCAGTACTTGACAGTCCTTTACCTTTTTCTTTCCTAAAGGTAACCTTACACTACATGGAATAATTTCTAAAAATAGGATTTGCCTGAGTAACATCTTGTGTCCAGGTATTTTTTCTAGAGTTCTTTGGATCCATAACTTCTGTATAAATAAAATAGGTGCATGCTGGCATTTTTATGCTACTTGTGGTTCTACATTGATCTTATCCAGGTAATCATCCCACATATCCATTTCTTCAACACATATTGTCATATGATTTTTACATTTTATTTGGGGCAACTGTGAAATTACTCCTTTTACTATCTCTGAGGGATCTGCTAATGGAATTGCTACAGACATATATGAAATGGTTGATCTCGCTGGGCCACGGAGGCACAAAACCTAGTTTGATCCAAGGCCTCAATTAAGGTTATCCATATATTGTTACTGTTACATGGAATCAATTTGGAAGGGTGTATGAAAACAGGGGGTAGAGGGCTTGTGAGTGCTTTGACCTCCCTGCAGGGCATTTTCCCCCTGGAAAAATGAGTCTGTTTCACTCCCCCCTCCCTGCCCAACTAGGGTATAAAAGGGAGGACATTCAGCCATTAGCTCTCCTTTATGGCTCCTGCCTTTCCTGGATGAGAGCTACTGCAGCTGCCTTCCTGCTCCTCTGCCACGTGGTCGGGCCTGATCCTTCTCCCTGCTGCTTCTGCACCTCTTGAGAGAGAGACTGGTTTTGTATTCTTGTCTTTTTCTCTTTCCCCTCCCATCCATCTTTGTTCCTGGCCCTTGTGAACCTTACCTGTGACATATATATATATATATATATATATATATATATATATATATTTTAAAGAAAACTCTTTACCTCTCCACTTCCAAGCCAACTCCAAATTACTGCTTGGTGAATTTGCTCCTTCCCTTTCTTTTTTTCCTCTCTGTTGGGAGGGAGGAGGGGGGAGCGGGGGAGAGATTCTCAGCCTTGTTCCCATCTGAACTCTTAACTTTCAGTTAAGGCTCAAACCAATACAGGGTGGTACTCAGTTAATGGATAACTCAATGTTATGGTAATTATTACAGAAACTATTAGAAACTTCATCATTCTCTGATTTCAGGAATCTTGTGTTGCTTCCTCAGAAGATCTGGTAAATATTGGTTGAACACTTCATGCTGGGATCCATTTGGGTCCTGAATATGTTAAACACAAGCATATCCCTTTCCCCGTGTTAATAAATCATAGAATAATAGAATCATAGAATCAATAAGGTTGGAAAAGACCTCAGAGATCATCAAGTCCAACCTATCACCCAACACCTCCTGACTAACTAAACCATGGCTTCAAGTGCCACATCCAATCCCTTTTTGAACACCTCCAGGGACGGTGATTCCACCACCTCCCTGGGCAGCCCATTCCAATGGCGAATGACTCTCTCAGTGAAGAACTTTCTCCTCACCTCAAGGCTAAGCTTCCCCTGGTGCAGCTTGAGACTGTGTCCTCTTGTTCTGATGCTGGTTGCCTGGGAGAAGAGGCCAACACCCACCTGTCTACAACCTCCCTTCATAAGGGTCATTTACCATCATGCAGGGACTTTATTTAGACCTTGGCTTTCTGGGACCTCCTTCCCCCTTTTTGTTTTTCTAACAATTCTTTTAGTGTATGGTGAGTGCATTCCACAATTGCTTGACCTGTAGGGGAATGTGGGATGCCAGTCAAATGTGTTATGCCCCATTGTTTTAAAAATTGTTGAGTTTTCTGAGAAATATATCTAGGACCATTGTCAGATTTGATAGTGTGAGGAATTCCTAATGCAACAAATGCTGAAGGCCGATGTCTAATAACATCCCTTCTATTTTCCCTTGTATGCACCATGGCCCAGAGTGCTCCTGAAAATGTATTAACAGAAATATGAGTATATTTCAACTGACCAAATTCTGAAATGTTAGTGACATCTGTTTGCCATGACTGTAGAGCTTGTAGCCCATGTTGATTGGTCCCTGTTCGAGTGGAGGGGGGTGAAGGTTTGGCAGTCTGGGCAGGCATGAACAATTTGTTTTGCCTGTGTCCATGAGAGGGCAAATTGTTTTCTCAGAGCCTTAGCACTGTGATGAAAAAAAATCATGAAACAACCCAGCTTGAAATAAAATCTGAGGTGTTGGAGACAGTTGCACAGGAAATGTAAGTGCATCTGTAAGTGCATTTCCTTCTGTAATAAATCCTGGAAGGTTTGTATGACTTCTGACTTGCATGACATAAAAAGGATGTTCTCAATATGTTAATAAATTCCACAAACTTTTAAACAAGAAAAATAATTGTTCATTTGCAATGTGTTTAAGCCAGGATTTATCTAATCTTGGAATAACATTAGCAACATATTGTGAGTCAGTAATTACATTTAAAGGAGGTTTTATTCCATTTCAAAAAAGCTTGAATCACAGCATATAGCTTCACAATTTGTGGTGAGCCTTTAATTGAAAAAATTTCTTGTTTTCAGTCTTTGTGTTGCAGCCAGACTATGGCAGCCTTGCCTGATTTTCCAGAGCCATCAGTAAACACCGTTGGGCCTTCCACTGGTGTTGACCAACACAATGGTCTGGAAATGAACACAATGTCTTTGCAAAAATTCAGTAATTTATGTGCTGGAAAATGTATAACATTTTTTCCTGGATAGCCTTCCAAGGCTACCTGTAAAGGTAAACTATTTGCCTGACACCAATCCAAATAATCTGTAGCTATGGGGATATAAATTGTGGATGGTTATTGTCCAGAAATTTGTGAAATTCTTTCACGGCCTTACATGATAACATCTGATATAATTTGAAATTTAGTATAAATGGTGGGTTTGGGTCTGAAATTTTCACCAAAGGCCATGAGCTCAGCCAGACCTTTGCTGAAATAATGGTCACATCAGCTCCTGTGTCAATCATACCACAAATCTGAACCTCGGATAGTTTTGAATATTTAAGTAGAAGTTGGCAGGTTAACGAAGGCCTTTTACTAGTTAAAGTCTGAGTCCAGTATATTTCAGGAAAAGTATATTTCAGGTTTTCCTGTAGATCCAAAGCCATCTGTTCCTCTCTTTTTTGCACCTACATTACTCACTTAATTTTCAAAAGGCACAAGTTGTGTGATAATGCTTCCTGATGGAAGAAAGACAGGAGGGAATGAAGTCCACACTAAGGCTTGTATCTGACCTATAAAATCAGAATTAATAACACCAGGCAACACAAATAGTCCTTCTAAGGTAGTGCTTGAATAGCCCATGAGCAATGCACTAAGTCCTCTACCTATAGGACCATATGCATTTAGTGGCACCTTATGGACACTGTGATCTCTTATTGTATCTGATTCTGCTGTGGCAAGATCCAGTCCAGCACTTCCTCCTGTGTCTGGGAGGAAAGAATTAGCCATTGTTTGAGGGCCGGATTTTGTATCATCACACATCCCCTCCCTACACTCTGCTGCCCGTTTCCTATATGAGATAGTAAAGGATTTCTGTAAATATCACATTTAGAACTACACTGATGAGAGAAATGATTCCCTTTCTTGCACTTAAAACAAAAGATATTTTGCTGAAAATGAACAGGCTGTCATCTCATAGCACAATTTTGAAGGAGAGCTTTGTTCTGGTGAAGTGGCATAAGTTGCTGCTGTAGAGGCTTTATGATTCTCTACTAATTGGTCTAAAGAGTCTTTAACTAATCTCCATATTGTAAGGCAAGAAGTAGCGATTTGGTCTCCCCTTGTAGCTGGATCATACAAAACTTCCCCCCACCCCCAAGTTGAAGCATCAAAAGCATTTTGCACATTACAACCTTCAGAATATTCTCTAAGCCATGAAAGCAATGAAACAAATTTCTTTTCGTCATACATTATCACTTTTTTTCAAGATCTGAGTAAAGACTCTGACCATCACTCTCTCTTCTTTTAACATGATTCCCCATTATGTGCTTGCCAAAAAGAGGCTCCAGCACCCCTATAATATCCCCAACTACTCACCTCTGCCCCACAGCCTGCAGCTCTTCTTTTTCTTCTGTTCCTTCTTTTTTCCCAGAAGTGTCTTTAATTTTTCTTTATTTATTTATTATTTTTTACATCCGGACGTTCATGCTTTTTGCGTCTATGCTTAAGCTAAGTTGAGGACTGTCACCGGCCACTGGCCACTCCTCCCAGTGGAAAACAGCTTCTCATGAGTCCCATAGGGACAAACAACTTTTGAGGAGATCATTTAATCATGGCAGCAAGCACCGCCTCCACAAACCAGGTGAAGCCAAGTAGTTGTTGTTTATACTCTGCAGTCTCTCAGGGTGCAAGCTGGAGTCGTTATTTGTAGTTGCTCAGGGTCCACGTCATGGTCACTATTTGTTGTAATATGGTTTTGGTGTTCTATCACTCTAGAGTCACTACAAGCACAGCTCCCAGGCCAAGAGGTTACCAGGCAAAGACGTTTATTATGTTACACAGCAAGGTTACATACTCTATCAGAAGGCATATATGTCACATCTTAATTGGTTATTTTCTACTGGCGTGTGTCTAATTAAGGCATACGATAGGTTAAAATAGCAAAACAATATTCAAACACATCCAACCAAATTCTGCCAAGTTTCTCCCTTCAGTTACAAGATGTTTACATTCTTCTCTAAGTCAGAGACCAAACATAACCTTCTCTAATTCAAGCAAAGGCAAATCTTCCCTACATTAGCATACAGTACTTTGATTTGCTGCAAACAAGAGTAGCCTTGATTCATGTGTGTAATTCTCCCTTGTAAACCTAAGGTAATTAAAATTGGAATTGTTTTAGTCTTTTCCAGCTAGCGCCATATAAACATGGGGGCAGTGGTGGATGAGAAGCTAGACATGAGCCAGCAATGTGCAGCCCAGAAGGCCAGCGGCATCTTGTGCTGTGTCAAAAGAAGTGTGGCCAGGGGGTCAAGAAAGGTGATTCTGCTATTCTGTTGTAGTAAGACCTCACCCGGAGTACTGTGTCTGTCTCTGGGGCCCCCAATACACAACATACCTCTTAAATTCATAAAACTCACAGTTTTATGTACTAATGCATGCAATATGGACTTCTGGTGACTTCAATAAAATTCTGCGAGAAATTATTGTATAATATCTGAAGACAGAAAGATTAATAACTCATCAGCTACATTCATTACTTTAAATTCCCTAGCTGTGAACACTGAAACAAAATTTAGAAAACAATAAAGTCAGGTAATAGTTTTGATAGCTCTTACTAACTCTGTGTTGTCTGACTTGAAGCACTCTATTCCAGAAGAGTTTTTTGATACAGAAAATAGCCAAGTATATATTTTGCTAGGTAACAAACAATCTACAGGAAGGAGTACAGTTCATTGGAAAATATCAATGCTGGCCTATCACATGATTGCCTACCTTGTTTTCTTAACTTAGCTGTATACAATGAGAAAATCCAATTATTTCAGAAAAAAAGGCTGCAGTTCTATTCACAAGGTTAGCTTGATGAAAATATTGCAACATGACTGTAGCAATCACAGAGCAATTAACAGTTACACTCAGCTCTCCTAATTCAAGATCACCACTGTGTTATAGGAAAATAACAATGTGAGCAAACAGACACACCTCTGCCATTGTCAGAAAATAATGCTGATAAGAAATCCTCCCCATTTTAGTTCAGAGAACAAAATATGACTAGAATTGCTGGAGATCTGTGCTTTCAAATACCCAAGTGCCAAACTTTGGCTAGGAAATTAAATAATGGATTTAATTGTCTTTCTCATACCGTGAACAGGAAAATGTTTTGTGTTGAGGCAAAGTTAAAATTCTAATCAATGTCTGAATGCAATAACCAAAATAATTTACTTTTTATCTCGTCTTTTTTCTTCTTCATGCAAAGGAACTAGACAACAATCTCAACACATTCTACACTCTGAATTCTGCAGAAATGACCATCACAACTTAGCTGCACTTTCTTTTATTTGTTCTTTCTATAACAGCTGAATTTTATTATTTTAAAATCTTAGGGTTTTCTTTCAAAACTCTTTCTCTCTTCATTTTACTTGCAAACTCTCAATAGCACCCAGTGAACATTCTCATACCACAGCTCTGGTGACGTGACTTCCAGGCCAGTAAGCACAAGATCAGACATGTCATCTCGAGTCAATGGTGGGAATGAAGTTCTACAACAAGGCATTGTAAAATACCTCCATTCCTGCTTCACCATTTGCTTGACAGAAATCTAGGGAATAATTTCTAAAGCCAGGTGGTCTGAACAATTTTCAAAACGTAGATTTCTTTAGATTATCTCTACATTCAAGATTTAGTGTCTATGTAGTTAAGAAAAACAACAACAACAACAAAAAAACCAAAACCAACCAATCAAAAACAAACAGCCAAACACACATTTTCATCTGATGTTACAAATACACTATCTGGAATATTTTGCCATACCAAGAAGGAGTTTTCAATTACTTGATTTTCTTCATAAGGTTCTCAGTAATCATTCCAAGATCAAGATTTTTCTGCACTGATGTTGTTATGACATAGTAAAACAAAGCAGAAATATTAAACCACATCAGAGTCATTAAAAAATAATTTAAAAAATGTGAGTTGAAATAAAGTTGAATGCCACAGGAACCATGACTTTTGCCTGTATAAAACTCTTGTGGAATAAATGTGCTCATGGATTAATATTCCACCTTTTAAAACTACAAATCTCCCTCTAAATGATACTTGTTTAACTTGTTTTCTGTAGCAATAATGTGCCTTACTAAAACTGAGATTTAGAACAGCTTCTTTAGAGAGTGTTTATCATTATCACATATTTTGGGGATAAATTGGTTAACCAAGTTCTGAGACATTGATAAAAGTGAACCAAAGGGCCTCACACATGCTTTTCAGAGCTTTCCATCTACTCTGCTAAAATCTGTATTAATCACAGGTAGAAAAGGGGAATTGGCATGTTGTCTATCTGGGTTTGGATGGTCTATACTGAATTCCCTCAAATACTACATACATAATATTATACTATATATATATAGTATACTATATCATAGTATCATAGTATCAGTTAGGGTTGGAAGGGACCACAAGGATCATCTAGTTCCAAGCCCCCTGCCATGGGCAGGGACACCCCACACTAGATCAGGCTGGCCAGAGCCTCATCCAGCCTGGGCTTAAACACTTCCAGGGATGGGGCCTCAACCACCTCCCTGCACAACCCATTCCAGGGCTTCACCACTCTCATGGTGAACAACCTCCCCCTCACATCCAGCCTGAATCTCCCCACCTCCAGCTTCATTCCATTCCCCCTAGTCCTATCACTACCTGATAGCCTGAAAAGTCCCTCCCCAGCCTTCTTGTAGGCTCCCTTCAGATACTGGAAGGCCACAATTAGGTCACCTGGGAGCCTTCTCTTCTCCAGACTGAACAGCCCTAACTCTTTCAGTCTGTCCTCATAGGAGAGGTGCTCCAGCCCTCGGATCATCCTTGTGGCCCTTCTCTGGACACCTTCCAGCACCTCCAGATCCCTCTTGTAATAGGGTGTTCAAGAAGAATTAGGTGTTCAAGAAGAGGCTTGATGGGGTGCTTGGTGCCAGGGTTTAGTTTTTTAGTTATTTAGGTGGGTTGTATTGTACTGTATTGTACTGTATTGTACTCTTTTGTACTGTATTGTACTGTATGGTACTGTATTGTATTTTAGGTGGGTTGGATTGGTTGATGGGTTGGACGTGATGATCTTGAAGGTCTCTTCCAACCTGTTGTATTGTATTATTGTATTATTGTATTCCAGGGGCTCCAGAACTGGATGCAGTACTCCAGGTGGGGTCTCACCAGGGCTGAGTAGAGGGGGAGAATCACCTCCCTTGACCTGCTGGCCACACTTCTCCTGATGCAACCCAGGATCTGATTGGCTTTCTGGGCTGCAAGTGCACTCTGAGAGCTCCTGTTGAGCTTCTCATCCACCAGCACCCCCAAGTCTCTCTCCTCAGGGATGCTCCCCAGCCAGTCACTACCCCACCTGTATTTGTGCCTGGGATTGCCTCGACCCAGATGCAGGACCCTGCACTTGGTCTTGTTGAAGCTCATGAGGTTGGCCTGTGCCCACCTCTCCAGCCTGTCAAGGTCCCTCTGGATGCCATCCCTTCCCTCCAGCGTGTCTGCTGCACCACACAGCTTGGTGTCATCAGCAAACTTGCTGAGGGTGTACTCACTGCCACTGTCCATGTCACCCACAAAGATGTTGAACAAGACTGGTCCCAGGACTGATCCCTGAGGGACTCCACTTGTCACTGGCCTCCACTGGGACATGGACCCGTTGACAGCCACTCTTTGGGTGCGGCCATCAAGCCAGTTCTTTATCCATCTAGTGGTCCATCCATCAAACCCATGTGTCACCAGTTTGGAGACCAGGATGTGGTGCGGGACAGTGTCAAAGGCTTTGCTCAGGTCCAGGTATGTATTATTATATATATATATTATACTGTATGCTATATTGTATACTAAATACAATACAAGAAGGCCAATGGCATCCTGGCCTGTATCAGGAGCAGTGTGGCCAGCAGGGGCAGGGAGGTCATTCTACCCCTGTACACTGCACTGGTTAAGCCACACCTTGAGTACTGTGTCTAGTTCTGGGTCCCTCAGTTTTGGAAGGATGTTGACTTGCTGGAATGTGTCCAGAGAAGCTGAGGGATCTGGGGTTGCTTAGCCTGGAGAAAGGGAGACTCAGGGCAGACCTTATTGCTCTCTACAACTACCTGAAGGGAGGTTGTAGCCGGATGGGGGCTGGTCTCCTCTTCCAGGCAACCAGCACCAGAACAAGAGGACACAGTCTCAAACTGTGCCAGGGGAATTTTAGGCTTCATGTTAGGAAGTTGTTCTTCATGGAAAGAGTGATTTGCCATTGGAATGGGCTGCCTGGGGAGGTGGGTGTTGGTTGATAGGTTGGACTCGATGATCTCAAAGGTCTCTTCCAACCTGGTTAATTCTCTTCTTTCAAACCCTTTCTTTATATGATGTGTATAAGGTACACTATAGAAGAAAATTGAAAGAGAAATTCAAGCTACCAGTAAACTTTAATGCTTATTCCTGCTCTCCCTTCTCATTTTCCTGCTAAGGAGATAAAATTCTATTAATAAGGCAGATCAAAAAGCCAAATTCTGTACTGTAAAGACATATAAAGGTAAGTTCTTCTTAATATATATTTTATTGTAAGTCAGTCTTAGAAGTCTACTAGGGTGAAAGAAGGGACATAAGTGCACCCCCTGATTACCAGTGCAGTACAGTTGGAGTAGCCAAGAGCATGAGCTTTTCCTAAATTATAGTTCCAGGGTTCAAGCAAATCCTTATTGCATATCCTGACTGAACACATGCTTGTCATTGTGTGGCCTACCATACAAGAACTTTTGTTACTTCTTAGGTAAATTAAACAATATATAAGTCAACTAATGTGCATAAACTACAATGAACAACAGAAAAAATAAATGTCATTCTTTATGTCGTATGCATATGTGTAGCTGTCTTCCCCCATCTCCATCAGCAGAGGTCTGAATGGAGAAAGACAAAGATGTGAAATTGCCTCCCCCTTCACCTGGGGACGGGTCATTAGCACCCATTCATGGCCTCGGGAAGGAGGTCCCTCACTGGTATGTACTGGTGGGGGAAGTCCGCTGGGTTTGGAAACTATGATTAAGTGGGGTGCTTCGCGCCCATTATACATTGGCCTTGGACACTTTGTCTAGAAACTTCTTAAATAGAGAGCCCAGAAAGCGATCAGGGCTCTCACCGTCATCTTGCTCCTGCTCTGTCTCCTGCCTTCATCTTGCTCACTCCACTCGGACCTGGCTTCTCCCCGGACCTGCCTGCCGCACAGTAGACCTGTCTGCTGTAAAACCTGTGGCTTTCTTGCACTGTCAGTGCTGCTGCTCACGAATTTTGCCCCGTAGCAGCCATGTCTATGGACACTGATTCTGGTGAGTGCCTTTCCTTTGGATCATGCTGCATTATCCACAAATTGGATTATAAAATCTGCGGTTCCTGGAGCCTGCCACCAATGAGATACTTAGGGACTATTGCCAAATTCCAGCTCCGTCCTCTTAAGAACAACTTGGCGTTCTCATTGGTTTTCCCTAAGGTTCCTGGCTTGCCTGTGATTAGAAGAGCTGTTCTGTGGCTTAGCCTTTTCCATTTTCTGAGGTATCTAAATTGTACTAAAGTTGTCCATAAGCATGCTGGGAGAATTTGTGACCAAATAGAACCTGTAAATAATCAAATAATTTGTATACCTAATTTTGGGGTAGGGTTTTCAGGAAAAATAAAGATAACTATATTTTTATATTTCCCACCTCATTAATTTGTCCCCTATGAAATCACTGGTTACATTAATTTTTACACTTGTTTTAACTAAATCTGAGATGCTACGGTGCCAGTTACTACTAAAAGCCATTTAACTGTGATAATTACTAGAGAACTCCAAGCTTTATAACAAACAGCAGCACTGCTGTCAAAATTCTGCAAGTGGTTATCAGAAACAGTATTTTGTTCATTTCCTTATTCTTTAATAGAAAACATAACTTGATGTCAATTGCATATATGAAATGAAAGCAGTTAGAAAACATCATGACATATGCAAGCAGCTTCCTGTCACATGTCAGAATGTTTTAGCAGAATATTTTGTTAATTCCTTCACTCTGCCTTGAGAAGTAAAACACTGAACATGATACACATTAGAACCAAGTTAGACATTTTGCTGGTAGTCCTTCCAATTTACTTCTGATCACATTTTTCCTGGGATAAATTCTTTTAGCAAACAGAGAATTTCTCCACAAATGCTGTTTGGAAATTGGCACATTGAAACAAGCAATAAATCCAAAGCTAAAAAATAAAGTTCTAAATATTTTCAGTTTTATGAGTACTACACTTTTAGGAAAAATCTTCACTCCCTAAATTCCAAGGTGTTTTTTCATAAGATCCTGAAATGTTTTGCCAAATTACTTATAAAATGTCATGCATCCATAGGATATAAAACTTATCAAACTATTCCTTAAAAAAGTAAATTTCAAGGATGATACTTGTTTTTTGGTTTTGTGGACTTTGTGGGGTTTTGTTTATTTGTTTTGTTGTTGCTTGATTTAGTGTTTGTTGGTTTGGTTTGTGAGACAAAGATCGGTAAGTGAAATCCTTTCCTGGGAATCTGTACCCAGTCTTTTTGTTAATCTTTCCTTTTTCTTGAAACTCATTGGAATAATATCTATTGACCCATCTATCAATCTATTGATCGATCAATCTTATGTATGTGTGAATTTGTGTGTATGTATACACCTATGTTGTTTACCCACCTAGGAACTGAGAGTCAAAGATAGACACTTGAGGTCCATGGTAGAAATTTAGAAATCAACAATCATAAATACATTCTTGTATCCAGACATTGTATTGCAGACACATTTCTTTCTCTGCCAGACAGATGAAAATGTTTGGTTATTCCCCATTTTAAAATGGTTTTCCTCAAACTGTTCAATATCTGAGGCAACAACTGCAATTCTTTCCTGCCCATGTAAAATCTTAATACTGTGATGTCATATAGCAAATTAACAGTACCAAATGCATTTCCTGTTTTTGCCTTAACCTCTTAGGGCTGGAATTAAAAATATGCATTAATGAAGTGATTTAGATAAAGTCAGGACTAACTTTTTCAATTTAGTGGCTCATTCTTGAAGGATTCTGCTAGACTTTTTAAGAAAAAATAAAAAATAATCCTCTACCAGGAGCACTAAGGTTTTGATAATATAAAATCCTTGAATGCAGGGTGATATACAGGGCGATACTGGAAAACCACAGATACTGATTTAGACATCTTAAATGGCAGAGATATCATTACAATAGTACTAAATGATGATGCATATCATTAAAAAAAGCTCTTGCATGACGTGTTTCTAATATTTGGATGCACTAGAAATACTGCAGGAATTTCTTTTAAGTAGTGTAAGGCTAACAAAATGCAACTGAAACACAATAGAATGTCACAGAAATGCAGATAGCAAGAAAAACAATCATAGCATGCAGTTTATTGTGCTCTCTCCCTCTGTTAGAGAAGGAACATTTTAATGGGCTCATGAAAACAAGGCAAGTTGACACTCTTGTCACATCTACATCCTCACAATCATCTAAATACAAGAGAGGAGTTTGGTATAAATCTTACTGCACCAGTTCTAAGAGAAGCAAATACTACCCTTAATAGTATCAAGTGGATGAGGTCCATGTCCAGCTCACAGCTCACATACTGCTAGTTTACCTACAGACCAGCTTATAGGGTACAGCCAAGATCCAGCATGGACTTAGGAAGGACAAGTCCTGCCTCTCCAACCTGATCTCCTTCTATGATCAGGTGACCCGCCTGATGGATGTGGGGAAGGCTGTGGATGTAGTCTACCTGGACCTTTGGAAGGCCTTTGATACCGTCCCCCACAGCAAACCACTGGACAAGCTGTCAGCCCATGGCTTGGACAGCAGCACTCTGTGTTGTGTTAGGAACTGGCTGGAGGGCCGAGCCCAGAGAGTGGTGGTGAATGGTGCCACATCTGACTGGAGGCCAGTCACTAGGGGAGTGCCCCAAGGATCAGTGCTAAGCCCCATGCTCTTTAATATCTTCCCTGATGATCTGGATGAGGGCATTGAGTCCATCACCAGTAAATTTGCAGATGACACCAAGTTGGGGGCAGGTGTTGATCTGTTAGAGGGTAGAAGGGCTCTGCAGAGGGACCTTGACAGGCTGGACAGATGGGCAGAGTACAACGGCATGAGATTGAACACATCCAAGCACCAGGTTCTACACATTGGCCACAACAACCTCGTACAGTGTTACATGCTGGGGTCAGAGTGGCTGCAGAGTGGACAAGCAGAAAGGGACCTGGGGGTACTGGTTGACAGTAAGCTGAACATGAGCCTGCAGTGTGCCCAGGCAGCCAAGAAGGACAATGGTATCCTGGCCTGTATCAGGAACAGTGTGGCCAGCAGGAGCAGGGAGGTCATTCTGTCCCTGTACACTGCACTGGTTAGGCCGCACCTTGAGTACTGTGTCCAGTTCTTGACCCCTCAGTTTAGGAAGGATGTTGACTTGCTGGAACATGTCCAGAGAAGGGCAACAAAGCTGGTGAGGGGTTTGTAGCACAAGCCCTATGAGGAGAGGCTGAGGGAGCTGGGGTTGCTTAGCCTGGAGAAGAGGAGGCGCAGGGGAGACCTTATTGCCGTCTACAACTACCTGAAGGGAGGCTATAGACAGGCATGGGCTGGTCTCTTCTCCCAGGCAACCAGCACCAGAACCAGAGGACACAGTCTCAAGCTGTTCCAGGGGAGGTTTAGACTGGATGCTAGGAAGAAATTTTTCATAGGGAGTGTCATTGCCCATTGGAATGGGCTGTCTGGGGAGGTGGTGGAGTTGTCATCATTGGGGATGTTTAGGAGGAGACTTGATGGGGTGCTTGGTGCCGTGGTTTAGTGGATTAGGGGGTGTTGGATGATGAGTTGGACACAATGATCTTGAAGGTCTCTTCCAACCTGGTTTATTCTACCTATCTATTCTATCTATCTATTCACAGGTCTGTAGAATGAAATGTACCACGAAAGACCAATGCAGGTTTCCACCGATTCTAATTGAAAACATCTAAAATCAGGTAAATATTTTAAAAATGCTTGATTTTTCTAGCAATATTTGAACTGGCATGGCTGATTTTAAAAGGCTTTTTGCTTAGCTGCGGGGACCAGTCCTTGGCTACATTTCAACCCATTACTACTAGTTCAGTGATCATTAATCCTTCTTAACCATCTTAATCATTTTTAATTCAATACTGACATTTTATACTATCAGATTCTTCTTTCAGTGATATAATTTTCAGGGAGCCACAACCAATGTGGACATTTTATGGGGAAACAGGAGCATGTCAGTGAAATAAGTGCATGCATTAGTTTTATGTCAAAGCCCAGAAAAAGGAAAGAAGAAATGGATGATGAATAATACGGAATTGGCACTTCATTTACACTAGGAACTCCGAAATATGTGTTTGGAGTGAGAGCACTGAAGGGTCAATGGAAAAGTTGTTTCTGCAGAAGTCTATGTGCTACTTTCAGGCAAAATGTATAGACATTAGCAGGAACTGAACCAGTGCTTCAGAAAGATTTGGAACATACACCACACACACCCCCCAAAAAAACCCAAAAGTAAACTACAGTTTCAGTGTTTTGTTTTGTGTGGTTGTTTTGTTTGGTGGTTTTTTTTGAGCCAGGGTGAGCAGTTTTCCCTACAGCAGGGTTCCTAATTATGATTAGCTATTCACAATTGTGGAGCAAAAATTGTGTTAAGTGGCTACATTTCCATCAGGATGAGAGGATGGACTGTTAAGTTGTCTTCACAGAAAACACTGGCCCTTTGTAAGAGTTATCATTGTCAAAATAAGAAAGAGCACTATCATACCAAGCACTGAAATTGCTAAAGGATGAGCCTTCTTTTGACATTATATATCAGTAACTGTTGTTAATGACATTGCAGAAACACACCTCCTACATTGACAGAATAGCTATGAAACATGGAAAGCTGCAAACAAGCTTTCATTATGCATCTCTCTGAGGCTTCACGTCATCTGATGAAAAACTTTAACTGAAAAATTTACATGTACTTTCTATTTCCTCAGCAGTCTTAGCAGTTTCACATATCCCTAGTCTATCTTCCATCCCCATCTCATAAGAAGAAAGAAAAATAGCAAAACCAAAACACTTATTGCTTATCCTAGCAATCTTGTAGAAGTTCCACATCACTGTGGCTGTCATACATCTAACTGTATTTCCTGAAACTATATTTACTGAAAAAACTGTCTTTCAGTGTACAACAATGATCTTTGCATTCTCTTGCAAGTACTCTTAAGACACACTGAAGCAGAAGGATGGGGGGGAGCTAAAAATAAAAATAAATAAATAAAAAAAATTTTCTCATTTCTTTAATGGAAAACTTCCCCATCATAAACATTATTCATTTTTGTACATACTTGTTAAACATTACTAATAGTAACGATTACATTAGAAATTATTCCATTGACAAAACTTCCAGCTTCTAATTCTAATTTCTATAGTCAACTGTCATTGCTTATTTACATCCCTTCAATAAATAAAGAAAATGAAATTTAAGATGATGATTCAGAGCACAGTCAGCAGGAAATAATAATAATTAAAAAAAGTATAAAAAATTAAGTATCTGTGACCCAGAAAATAAACTTGCTGTCCTGTGTCACACTGATACTTAGGTGTATCAGGGAATAACTCTGCATCATAGCTTTTTGAGCAGCTGAGCAGTCATTGAGCAGTGTTTTATGTGTTGGGCATTATTTTTATTCTAATCTAGATATGCAAGAAGCTGGAAATAACAGATTTTTTTTCTCTCTCTTTAGCATAATGCAAAGATATCTCATTTGCCCATAGAGAATCATCTTCATTTCCTGATTAAATGTAATCAGAGTTCTTTAGCTGGAAGTCTGGTCTAATTTAAAAACTATCATACCAAACGATCACTGTTAATAGCTAACAATATTAGACAGCTTTGAAATGAAGGTCAAAGCTGTCACTTGAAAGCCGAGACAGGGTGATAGCTCTAATGCTGATCATGGGAAGACACCTTTGCTTTAATCCAAATGGTTTTAATGACAAATGGCCACAGTATTTATTTCACTCATCCCTCATAAAAATAAGATTAGTAAAATTGCTAGGGACTAATGTTAGGGAGCCTTTCCATTGATGGAATCTTGGATTATACTGCTTACAGAAGTTGTCTACATTTCCTAATGTAGTTATGTAGAATGTTCCATGCCATATTGATTTGGTAATTTAGCAACATCCTGGCAAAGCTGTCAGCCCATGGCTTGGACAAGTGCACTCTGTGCTGGGTTAAGAACTGGCTGGAGGGCCGAGCCCAGAGAGTGGTGGTGAATGGTGCCACATCTGACTGGAGGCCAGTCACTAGTGGTGTCCCCCAGGGAGCAGTGTTGGGCCCAATCCTATTCACTATCTTCCCTGATGATCTGGATGAGGGCATTGAGTCCATCATCAGTAAATTTGCAGATGACACCAAGTTGGGGGCAGGTGTTGATCTGTTAGAGGGTAGAGAGGCTCTGCAGAGGGACCTTGACAGGCTGGACAGATGGGCAGAGTACAACGGCATGAGATTGAACACATCCAAGCACCAGGTTCTACACATTGGCCACAACAACCTCGTACAGTGCTACAGGCTGGGGTCAGAGTGGCTGCAGAGTGGGCAGGCTTAAAGGGACCTGGGGGTACTGGTTGACAGTAAGCTGAACATGAGCCTGCAGTGTGCCCAGGCAGCCAAGAAGGACAATGGTATCCTGGCCTGTATCAGGAACAGTGTGGCCAGCAGGAGCAGGGAGGTCATTCTGTCCCTGTACACTGCACTGGTTAAGCCACACCTTGAGTCTTGTGTCCAGTTCTTGGCCCCTCAGTTTAGGAAAGATGTTGACTTGGATTATTTAGAATTTATTATTTTCCTTCTCACATTCAAAAGTAATTTATTTACATTCTACCACTTTCTGTTCAAGATCTGTGGAAAATTTTCAAGGTAGCCTAAAACTATCACACTGTTGCCCACATCTGATGCTGGTGGTGTGGATTTTTTCCAACGGTGCTCACCTTCAGCAGCACAGCATCTGAGAGCCGGAAGTACAGACACCATATCTAACAATAACATTAAAACAGGCACACTCACTAACACAAGGCCATTTTTAGGTGGCCATAATTTGCAATAATAGATATGCTATTTCACAGAAAAAGTACTTAGTACTTTTTATAAAGCCTGATCATCGTAAGTCTGGTGAGGATGGACACAGATATATTCTTTTGTTCACAAATAACAAAGAGCTTTAATTCTTTCCTTAGTTTCAAATCTCTATGCAACCATAACAATGTCAATGCTGTAGCACATCCATAATCAGTAGTGCATTTTGAGATTTATATAAATAGAAACTATTATTATCTATATAGCAGACAGATCCCAGCTCCACAATAATCTGCTGTTCTCCTCAGGGGGCTCAGGCATGTGCGCTGCTAAGTACCCTCCATTTCCATTACATCTCCTTGGAGCTGAGAGCACTCAGCATCTAGGAGAATCAAGCACAGAACTGAGTCTGAGCTTCAAAATCACAGCCTTCACATATGCAAAGCTCCCACTGGGGTTTTTAGTCTGTACTTTGGGCCATGGAAAGGGTGGGAGAAGGAAGATGTGTAGCAGAAGCATTAGGGGAAAAAGAAAAACACAATAAAATTGTAAAGATGTAAGTTACTTAAACCATCAAAAGGTTATTGCTATTTGAAGACTAGATTATTGAAATTACTAACCTCCCATCAGATAATTGAGTAATATACCACAAAAAGCAAGGCACATTGTACTGTCCATAAAACACGTTTATTATAAAAGGAAATAATAATTACGTGAGCATTAAATGTAAAAAAAAATTTTAAAAAATAAAAATAATTAAAACCCCAAGGCATTCAAAACATTCGTGTGCATAAACTGAAACATTTGCTTAGTTTTACCCAGCACACATACACAAAGCAGTAGATTTCTCACTAAGGATTTGTTCTTTTTTTCCTCCTCCCCTCACTGGGAGCAGCACAATTTCACATCCTCAGTATTTCCACATCTAATTGCTAGAAGGGTTCATTATCAGCTGTCTAAAGTGCAATACATCAACCTTGCAAAGCTGATATACAAAAGACTTTCACACATCTGATGGGCTGCTGTGCTAAATACATCTTAATTTGTGCTGCATCTGCTGTTTTCTAATTTGTTTGTCATGCTGTGAATGCTACAGACTTTGCTACAGCAGCTCCCTGATTTTTTATTTTTAAAAAAACAGCAGCTACTGAGAAAAGAAATGGCTGAATGCCACCATTGTTTCTCTGATTCATGAAATGACATCAGTTCTCTTTTGCTAAGTATTAAATACTTGTTTATAGATGTTAAATGTATTGCATGCACGTTACCATATGTCTCAATACACAAACTGCGTGTGTATGTACTATGTGCAGGTTCCCTGATAATATTCACTAGATCATAGATATTTTCAAATCAGTTTCTCTGCATTTAAAAGAATGCTCAAAGCCACTTCATGCTTGGTACCATTCAATTTTTAGTGGCATTCCAATTTTTTGTCCCACCAAAACCCCAAATCTTAATGACTCTTACATATTACTAAAAGGTGGCGGGTTTTTTACATGCTGAAGGGCATTTGCGAACCCACTTACAGTCCTCAGTGAAATGAGTTTGGCATACTCTGTTCAGTCCCTGCTGAGCTGAAAAGCAAATGGTAGAACAACATGTGTAATTCAGCATGATTCAGAATAGATCAAAGTCTCTGTACAGAAGAGGTCTCAGCTTGATCTGGCAGGGAAATTATATTTCTACTATTCCCTTCTTAAAGTGGAGAGTTTTCCCAGGTACAGTGAGCACTAACACTTGGGAAAATGCAATAAATATTTAGTGAAGGAGCCTGTCCTGCCATTAACATTCACAATCACAAATATTCCACACATACTTCTCCAAAAATAAGAGTGAAATACCAAGTGACATTTTGTGCACTTCCTCTGTCAACTTCATGGGTTGCAAGGTTAGAAGGTTACCCACCTGGTTTCATACACATCTTCCAAGAGATGCTGATCTCTCAGAGTCTTTTTCTTAGAAAGTCCAACCCACTGACTGCCAATCAGACCACCATCAAAATCAATTTTCAAAGTGATTTGAAAACACGTGCATGCAAGTATAATCTTGCCATCATCAAAGCCCCATCAAATGCCATAACCTAAGCCATAACTATTGCTACAAAAAATGTCCCTTATTTGTTTACATCTAGCTCTCAGTCTTCCTATCTAGACACTAAAATGCATCTTGTGCACAGTAGGTGAGATATAATAAAGATAACTGCTTTTGTTTAAGTATGCCTCAGGCTTTAGGGGAGCAGTTGGAATGTAGACTTCTGTTTATGTAGCATGACCTTTGATGTTCCATACCTGGAATGTTATTTACGTAACCATAGAATCATTTAGGCTGGAAAGGATCTTTAAGGTCACAAAGTGTAATCATTAACTTAGTTCTTCCAAGTGCACCACTAAAGCAAGTTCCTAAGCAACACATTCTTAACTTCCTAAGTTCCTAGCACTGTGTTCCATGTTCCTAAGTCTCAGTTCCTAAGCACTGTGAATTCTAATTCTATGAACTCCATGAATTCTATGTCTAGACATCTCTTAAATACTTCCAGCAATGTGACTCAACTACATCCCTGAGCAGTCTATACCAATTCTTCCATCTCCAGTATCCAGACTGTCAATCGGTGTCCAGCATGAAGCCCTCTCAAGAACATGCAGTAGTTAGTATGGAGGCAGGCTTTATGACTGGGGAAGCCATAGACAAATCAGTACTACCATAAAAGAGTATGTTTAATCAATAAGGCATATTGTTCAACTAGTGTGAAAGAAGAAAAACCTCATAGAGTAACAACATTTGTAAAGGTTAATCAATTCAGCTAATGGTAAACGCTCTCAGTTGCCAGTCCTTAAACAGTTCCTTCTCTTTGTAGCTGGTAATTCACTGTGGGTTACAGCAACATTAAGCTGGAAAAAAGAGGAGGGAAGGAAGGAAGTAAAATTTAACATGATGTAGTCTGCCTCTGTCTGTAGCATCAATGTATTTACCACAGAGATATAATATTTTCTTTCCACTAACACTGCCTTGCCTCCTTCATTACACACAAAACAAAGCAAGACATCTACGCTTCATGGGACTAGCAGATGAAAAGAAAATCAGGGTATTGATCTTTTTGTTCAGTTCTTTAAAGTCCACATCTATCTACTAATCAGGGTACTTATCTCAGTGCTCTTTATTTCATGGCCATAAGGAAAGATAACTTTTTATTCCCAAACAATTGTTTCCTGTAGAGAAAAGGAATACCAATATACACCAATATGTTTTTGTGTGTCTGACAACAAAATACAGGCTCACACTCAAATAAAAGGGATAGAATCCGATTTTAAATTTCATTTCTAGTCCAATTTAAAATCTGCCTGCGAAGGCAAATTTATGGTCTGTGATTCTAGTGAGCCATCTACTTGTTTGTTAATTCTGAAAGCATTTAGATTTTTCAAAGGTGGTGCCTTCTCCCTCATCAGAGTACACTCTAGTCCCACTTCTGTATCCTGAACCTGAAAAACAAAAAGCTTTTCTTATGCCACTCACTTTAGTGTGCCTTTTGAATAATGTCAAAGTTACCACATGAGATTTAGAGCACTGTTTGGTTTTTTCCCTACTGTATTTCTGGTGTTCTCAGCAACTGAAAGACATCAGCACCTTAAAATTGTACTTTTGCAAAGGTAGACAGGTCAGAAACCTCAAGTCTTAACAGAATCAATCAATATTGATTAAAGGTCAAAGCTAGTATGGAAAAAGCAACATGAACTCCCACCAGCAAAGTACCATCTTCCCAGTAGCAAAAAAAAAGAGAACAGAGGGAAACATAGCAGTTTATCTCATCCTTTTCCACCTTTACAGCCCTAGCTGCCAACACTCTCCTTGTGCTCTCTGTGCCACTGTCAGCTCCTCCTGGCTCATTGTAGGCAACCAAGCCTATTCTCTATTGGATAATCTCTCAAGAAAGCTCTGGAAATTTTCGTCCTGTCAGTACTTAAAAATCCTCAACATGGGCTGCACTTGTTAAAAGTCTACCTGGACCAGGCTCCAAGGACCTGTAACAAGGACATATCCAGCAAAAATACATATTCATCAAAGGTAATTCAGCTAAGGCTATCACATAAATGTTCCTACTTGGATAAGTACTTCATATGAAACTGATAGCTGTGTCATTGGTTTGGTTATTTATAAGTGGATGGTCTGATATTTTGCCTTTCTTGATTTTTTACCATATAGGAAAGTCTGTTCCTACTAAGCATATCATTAATGTCAAAAATCAAAGCAAATTATTAAAAGCAAAAGGTTTTACATCAGCTGAGGAAGCAATTGAAGCACAAATTTCAGTACTGTAATGACAATTATACTTTTAATTTGCTGTGTTTGGTGTCATATCTTTGCTTTCTATTCATAGCAGGAAAATGTGATAAAATGCTGGATTAAGGTGGAACAAGAGCAGGAAACACAGCTATTGAAAGTGTATTTTTTTAGGCAGAAATGCTTTTCTTAGAACTGATGTTTTAAAAAATGTTAATATAAAATTTGTTTATTTTGAAGGATTAATTGCAACTTTAAAGTGCCACTGTAGTTTACAGTACAAAAAACAAGAAAAAGGTATGTCTGCATATCAGCTCAGTATCAGCCCACATGCTGAACAACCTGTCTGTCAGCTGAGCTCTTTCTAAACCATATAGATCCTTTTCCTCTTTTACTGTCATCTTCTCATAACCTTTAAGGTGTGCTATCGTAACTTCAAGGAGAACTTATTTGCCACATTTTAACAGCTGCTGTAAGTTTTTAAGTCCTATTAACTCACTTCTTACACAGCAAAGGAAACTAAGACCCCATTACTCTGATAGATCTGGGGGTATGTTTCTTCTTCATCACACCCTTATATTATCCACCACTATTTCCATACTGCTACTTCTATACCTTCTCCTCTTGCCTCTCTCTTCTGCATCCTCCCTTCTTGTGGTAGATTTAGGATATGCCTTTTACATTTAGCTGCAGATTTTGAGCAGAGAAGTTGAAATGTGTAAATAAATCACTATTGGGTGTATTTGGAGGTTTGGGAGGTGGTGGTGGCGGTGTAGTGGAGCAGCTTTCCTGGTCTTTTGGACCAGGGGGGTTTCTGTGTTGCTTGCTAATTGTAAATATCAGTATAATATTGTAAATACTGTGTATTTTGTACATAATCATTGCACATTTTTGCCCAGATATTAGATTCTGTCCCAGCATGTGGACAAGTTTCCCCTCCTTCAGGAGGAAGACAAAAGCCAAGGCATTAGCCAGGCCAGCACACACTCAGCGCATGCAGTGCTTGTGCAAATACCAAGTATGGGCATAATTCTAGCTTCACACTTTCTATAGGCTGAAGCCAGTTGTTTATGAGAGTGACCATTGGTCAAACCCAGCCTCAAGGATTCTGTAAGTATCACCTCAGTTGGTAAACAAGTTGCCCCTTCTTTCACTTTGTCTCTGTACTTGCTTGAGAGAAGAACTCTCGAGCCATAGCCTCTGCCATTGAGCTTACTGTTGTTAGCTTCTATCATACATGCACGCATACTGAAAGCCTCTGCATGGTGAGAAGCACTTGTGAGGATCATCTCCAGATGGAGGACCTTCGCTGAGCCCGAGAAGCCAGTGTCGTTACAGCCAGTCTTACCGACTGGGAGAGCCCACCGTGCCACCGGAGGACCGGACCAACCCCCGAGGGTAAGATCTGCCCAGTTGCCGGGGAGAAGGGATTTGATGGAGACTGAGTCCACATATGCCCAGCCCTGCCATAGCGGGAGAGGAGCTGCCACGTGTGCCGCTCTGAGCCCTGTAAACCTCAGGGAAGACTAAAGCACTGTTCGTGCCTATACTGCACTAAGCCCAGGACCACTCCGAGCGTCCTGCTATATTCAAGCCCAGTAAATGAGAAGCCACCACTCAGTGCAGCCGCATTCTCTCCTGAGGCTGTTTACATCAGCCCCGAGACTTGTCGCCATGGGTCCGACCCCATAGCCATTTTTTGCTGTCATTGTTTGACCGGAAACCTCTGAGCCTGCCTATCAGCAACCGTCGCCCCTCCCTGCCATGCGAGCCAAATCTGAGGGCCGACCCCATGGGCCGACCCCGACCAGGACCGATTCCTGTTGTCTGGAGGGAATCAACCAAATCCTGAAAGAAACCTGCTTCCGAGTTAAGCCCAGGTTCCATTATTCCCTCTCCACTGCTGCGGAGAGAGGAGACAGTAACCCAACGCTGCCATCCAACTCAACTAGGAACCAGTCCAGCGACAGAAATCTGCCAGACCTCCACCTTGCTACAAACAACAGCTACAGACTGTCTTCCACGTGCTTTCCATCCACTAGTGCTCAGTTCAAAGTATCCGCATCTAGCAGAGTAATTGCTGACGCATAGAAAGATTATAATATTGCTGTGTATAGCCAGAAGCCACCCACGTCCTGCCGAGTCACCATCTAGTGGCCAAGCAGAGGAACTGCACCCTTTGTTATATAAATATAAAAATAGTCTGTAGATAGTTTAATTAAGTTCTAATTATTACACTAAGCCACTTATAGAATTTATTTCAGGAACGTGCACTAGAACATGTATATAAGTTAGTGATTCATCAGTTATTAATAATTTTATAATTAATAAAAATAATATTTTCATAATTCATATTTTATATTCATAAATTTTAATAACCTCTTCACATCAACAGGAAATTAGGCATGTGAGAAAGGATTACATCAGAGGAGAGAATGAGCCAAACCTAGCCTGGCTTGGCAGGTGTTTCAATACAGGTGCACCAGCTTTAATAGTGGGAGACAAGTCAGCATCTCAGCTTGGAATCCTGTCAAAAGATAGTGGAATAGATAGGCATCTATGCAGGTGTCTTGGTAAGGTTTCTCTGTGGACACGTTGTTTACTAGCAGCTCTTCCGAGGTACCCATCCCAAGATGACCTTCCAAGGAATCCTAAAACTTGAAATGCCATGGATAATGGAATTAAGCATTTGAGAGAACTTGCTGTGAGAGAGGTGATGTATGGAGATCATGGTAGTCTGAATTCTGATGAAATTCTTGTGTGAACAGGTCTTACCAAAAAGCTGATCAAACTTGCTCCTACTAATTATGCTACTATCCTGGCAAGTAGAATTGTGGCAAGAAATCATGGGGGAACACCTCCTAATGTTGGCCACTTCACTGACCAAATGAGACAATTGGAGGATAGTCTCACACATGTTTCTTTGGTCTCAGCTACCGAAACTCTGTCTGGTGAGATAAAGAGTTGCAAGAAAGACCAGAACTTAAAACCTCCATATACAAATTGGCACAAGGAGATAATTCCAATTCTTCTTCCTCCAGATGGATACAAGTTTCAGCTCTTAGAAAAAGACATCCTCCAAGGAGGCCTTTCCAAAACATATCAAACCAAAACAGAAAATAGAAGCAATCACATGGGAGTATTTGGATAAACCTGTGTGGACAGTTTGGTGAAAACATGAACAGATGGGATGGTCTACCAACTTCTGTTCTTTTCAGGAGATTAAGGGAACTGCAGAGTGGCAGAGCCCGAGGTAGCAATACCAGAAAGGTATCTGTTACTTACTCAGTTTCCCAGAACAACTCTAATAGCTCCAACAGTGATTCCAACTCTGAGACTAGAAGCTGTACTGACTGCACATGCAGAAGTATTCCCTATAATTAGGGGTGCCATGCCTCCCTCCAGCGGGAGGAGAGGGAAAATGGACATAACAGAATCTCTTTGGATGTATACATACAGTGGCCTGGCATTCAAAATTTCAGAAGTACAGGGTCTTGGTTAACATAGGATCTCAGTGCACCAGGATACCATCAAACTATCAAGCGTTAGAGCCGATAACTATTCTGGGAGTCACTGGTGGATCTCAAGAGTTAACTAAGGTAGAGGTTGATATAAGTTTCACTGGTAAACAGAAGCATACTGTTGTGACAGGACCTGAGCACCCTGTATTTTGGGAATTGATTTTCTGAGAGAAGAGCATTTCAAAGGCCCTAAGGGTTACAAATGGGCTTTTGGAGTAGCATCTGTAGAAACTGAGGGAGAAAAATTGAAGCTGTCTATTAGACCTGAGTTTTCAGATGAAACAGCAGTTGTGGGACAGCTTGAGATTGAGGACATAAAGTTGCTGGTTGCTTATCAGGATGCGCATCTCGTACAATACAGAACCAGCCCTGACTCTTTGGTGCCCATTCAGAATCTGATTTGCCAATTGGAAAATCAGACAGTCATCAGCAAAACTGATTCACCTTTCAACAGTCCAGTATGGCCTGTGTGAAAGCAGAATGGAGACTGGCGTCTGACAGTCAACTTCCGTGCCCTGAATGAAGTAAACTCCACCTATGAGTGCAGCAGTACCAGACATAATGGAACTCCAGCATGAGCTGGAATCCAAAGAGGCCAAATGGTATGGTATGGTATGGTACCACAGACATTGCTAATGCTTTCTTCTCTATTCCCATAGCAGAGGAATGCAGGCCTCAGTTTGCCTTCACCTGGAGAGGAATCCAGTACACTTTCAACAGATTGCCAATGGGCTGGATCCACAATTCAAGCATCTGTCATGCTATGATCCATGGTGCTTTGGAGAAAGGTGGAGCTCCAGAACATATCCAGTTCATTGATGATACCATCATGTGGGTTAAAACTGCAGAAGAATCTTTGAAAAAGGTAAGAAAATCATTGACATTCTCTTGAAAGCAGGTTTCACCATTAAGTGAGACAAGGTGAAAGGACCTGCCAGAGAGATCCAATTTCTGGGAGTGCAGTGGCAGGATGGACATTGACACATTCCAGCTGATGTGGTAAACACAGTCTCTACCATGGCAAATCCCATGAACAAGCAAGAAACTCTACGTTTCTTTGGGGATAGTGGGATTCTGGAGACTGCACATTCCTGGATACAGTCAGATTGTGAAACCTCTGTATGATGTGACTCGAAAGAGAAACAGTTTCTAGTGGGGTCCTGAGCAACAGGAAGCCTTTGACCAGATGAAACAAGAAGTAATCCAAGCAATGGGTCTGGGACCTGTCTGAGCTGGTCCAGACATTAAGAACATTTTGCACACCGCTGCAAGTGGCAGTGGACTAACCTGGTGCTTGTGGCAAAGAGGTCCAGGTGAGACACACGGACATCCTTTTGGTTTCTGGAGTGGAGGTTACAGAGGTTCAGAAGCAAGGTACACTCCGAGAAAAAGATTCTAGCTGCCTATGAAGGAGTAAAAGCTGTTTCTGAAGTAATTGGAACTGAGTCACAATTTCTTCTAGCTCCTAGATTGCCAGTTTTGAATTGGATGTTCAAAGGTAAAGGTTCTACTCCACATTATGCCATAGATGCCTCACAGTCCTAGTGAATGAGTCTGATAACACAGAGAGCTCGAATGGGAAATCTTGAAAGACCTGGTCTGGTGGAGGTGATCACAAATTGGCCTGAAGACGCTACCTGTACTAAACCTCCAGAAGAGAGAGTAACTTGTGCTAAGGAAACTCTTCCTTACAATGACCTTTCTGATGATGAAAAGAAATATGCTCTATTCACAGACGGTTCCTGTTGTCTTGTTGGAAACAAGCGAAGGTGGAAGTCTGCAGTGTGGAGTCCAACACACCGAGTTGCAGAGGCAAAGGATGGAGAAGGAGAATCCAGTCAATTTGCAGAGGTAAAAGCTGTCCAGCTAGCTCTTGATATAGTTGAATGAGACAGATGGCTGAAGCTTTATCTCTACACCAACTCATGGATAGCAGCCAGTGCTCTGTGGGGGTGGCTGAAGGACTGGGAGCAGGATGGTTGGCAGAGAAAAGGAAAGCCTATTTGGGCAGCTGACTTGTGGCAGGACATTGCTGATTGAATCAAGAGGATTCCAGTGAAGGTGAGACACATTGTTGCTCACATTCCTAAGAGCAAAGCTACTGAGGAACAACTACACAACCATCAGGCAGATCTAACCACAAGAGTTTCTCAAGTAGGCATGAACTCTGATCTTGATCTTTGACTGGAAGAACCAAGGTGAGATGTTGTTAGTGCAGTGGTCTCATGATTCATCAGGACATCAAGGCAGAGATGCAACATACCAATGGGCTCGTGACAGATCCATAGACATTTCCATGGATGCTATCACCCAAGTCATCCATGACTGTGACATTTGTGCTGCTATTAAGCAGGCAAAGAGAATTAAGCCCTTATGGTATGGTGACAGATGGTCCAAGTACAAGTATGGTGAAGCTTGGCAGATTGACTATATCACTTTACCTCATATTTGCTCTGGTAAGCAAATATGTGCTTACTATGGTAGAGGCAAACATTGGATGGTTGGAAACTTATCCAGGTCCACATGCAACTGCACATAACACCATTCTTGGTCTGGAAAGACAAATCCTGTGGAGACACAGAACTCCAGAGAGGATCGAGTCAGACAATGGAACTCATTTCAAAAGCAATCTTGTGAAAAACTGAGCCAAAGAGCATGGCATTGAGTGGTTATTCCACATTCCCTACTATGCACCAGCTGCAGGGAAGATTGAAGGCTACAATGATTTGCTGAAGACCACTCTTAAAGCCATGGGTGGAGGATGCTTGAAAAACTGGGAGAAACATCTAGCACAAGCAACCTGGCTGGTAAATAGTAGAGGTTCAGTGAATCAAGCTGGACCTGCACACTCAGATTTGCTACAAAAGATGGAAGATGATAGAGTTCTTGCTGTTAGAGAAAAGAGTCTGTTAGGCAAAACTGTTTGGGTATTTTCTCCTTCAGGAGAGGCCAAACCTATCTGAGGGGTGGTTTCTGCTGAAGGTCCTTGTCACACTACCTGGGTAATGCAAGGAAATGGTGAAATTCAGTATATTCTACAAAGAAATCTAACTTCAGCTGAGAGAGTTTAACTTCAGAGTGTGGTACAGATATAACATTGTGCCCAAAGGAAGAATCCATGAGGAATCTATGGTGCATGATCCCTAAGAACCCTGAGAGCCCCCAAGTCACCTCAGAGTCCCTTTTTCTTCACCTCATCTGTGGAGAGACAAAGTCTTTTCTGTTTTCTTGTTTCCTGGTTTTTGGACTCCTGGCCATCTACATCTGCAGATGGCCAGAATGAACTAAGAGCTTTATTTACTCATTACTGTATATATTTTTAAAAATTATCTGGATAATATTAACAACCAATGAAATTGTTTAGAAGGGGTGGATTGTGGTAGTTTTAGGCTCTGCCTTTAAAATTTAGATGCAGATTTCAAGCAGAAAAGTGGGAAAATATAAATAAATCTCTATTGGTTGTAAAAAGGTTCTAAAGGAATTAATTGGATGAAAGTCTGGGATAAGAGAAACTGTATCATAACAATTCTTCACATTTCACTTCCATTCCCATTCCTTTTCTCTTGTCCTCTGATCCTGGCTGCTCTGCTTTGCCTGGGAGAAGATAATGCATCTGGCTGACCTTGAGATAAGTTAACACACTGCTTTCTCCCAGCTTCTTTATCTTTCTCTGGTGCAGGGAGGTTTTGGAGGTTTGGGGCAGGGGGGGCAGTGGAGCTTCCCTGGTCTTTTGGACCAGGGGTGTTTCCATGCTACTTGCTAATTGTAAATATTGTATAATATAGTAAGTACTGTATATTTTGTACATATTCATTGCATTCCATTGTAGAGTGTAATTTTTGCTTGCAAAGACAGCTTGGTTTGCTTCTAACTGAGTTAGTCTGGCTAAAGTTAATGGTGGGGGAAACTTCAACCCACAACAGTTATTTTTAAAGAAACAGTTCCATTTTCTTTCCAGATGGTATATCTTTACATCAGTTTAATAATCTCTTGGAGTCTTGCTCAACTCATTTCTAAATTGAAGTACTTCTTTAAAAACTTAGAAGCATTTTAACAATTTTAAATCACTCTCCACATAGCTATTTAAAATTATTGGAGCAGTTTTATAAGCACTTGAATTTGGAGGGGATCAGAGACCTGAAAGTATGCAATATAGAAATAATTTAAAGTTATTAGCATAGTTCACCTTTTTTTTATAACCTCTTCAGTTTGGAATTGATCAGGTTTTGACTTGTGAGCTTGCACTCATGCGAGTGCTCCTCATTCCTTCATAGACACAACCTGTTAAATCAAACTGCTTCAAAAATTTTAAATTGCTATACATAGACCACGCTCAGAAAATGAAATCTGCTTTTTAAATTAACAATACTTTGGGTACCAAATCTGTTAAAAGGCTCTTAAATGACACAACAGTTATATACCCTTTTGAAGAAGGGTATATAGTTGTTTGAAGTTTAAAAAAAAAATAAAATCCAAAAGTCTACATAAAAGATATTTAAAGTCATTATAAGAATACTGTCTACAAGTCTATATTACAAATCTTCAACAATCAAAATCAACCTTCCCTGTGTACACATATATTGCTCTCAGCACATCAGTTTCATGAATGAGAGTGTGCAAACTCAAAACATCTTATACAAAACTAAGTGAGAATCATATGGGAATAATGTTACATATTTTCATATTGGTCAAACTAGTGATTAAATATAATTCCACTAGTATTTTCGTTGACAAAGTAGTTTTGTACTTTAGAATAACATTTCACAGACTCTTCTATCAACAACAGAAGCATCCTGCCTGAATACCAGTTTGAAAATTAGAGCTCCACAAGGATTCAGAAAAGATCACTCTGTAGACATCATTGCATATATATAACATCAGCCCCAAAAATATACTTTATATAAAGTGCTTTCAGAAAGGCCTTTCAGTTTCTTTTTTTTAACAATGGACAAAAGCAGATTTGCTGTTACTTCAAAATTCTGCAAGCCATAGAGTACACCTATCAGAGGAAAACAAAGAAGGGCACATTGAAGCAAGTAATGCCAAGCAGCTTAAAAAAACCAAACCAAACCAAACCAAACCAAACCAAAACAAAAAAAAAAAAAAAAACAAAAAAACAAAAAACAAACCACCACCACCACAAAAAAAAATCCCCTCATCTCTAAGAGTTCAGCAAAAGGACAACAGTAGCAAGACTACTATGCTTTCTGGTAGATGAAGCCTTAGACTTTAAAGTCAGATCTAAGAGTACACATAGCTGTGTTTATATTTTGTGACTTGTGTTCTTCTCTGTATTAAAACTGTGAGGATGCAATGTTGGGTTGATTGCTTCCATGCACAGCAAGCTTTTAGGCAGGCAAATGGGATTAATTGCTAGTCCTAAAATAGCATCAGAAGTAATTATTTTTTATCAGCAATAAATGCTCTATCTATGGCAATGTTAGTGATTCAATGATTTAACTGGTAATATTTGACTATGAGGGCTGCAAGATAAAAATCTCTTAAAGTATCTCTGTTAGCTGTTAAATAATGAGAAAGCACAAAGGGATAAGCTGATTGGTCAGTCAAGTCTTTCTGAGAGAAGGTTGATCAGCTTAGATGGATGAATATAACACAACTGTGAATATGTATCCTAGCTTTTAGAAACAGAGCTGGTCGGCAGTGTAATCTAGCACAGAGGTTTGGATCTGACAAGGAACCAACCCATGCAGTAAAGACCCAGAGAATTCTGTGATACACAATAATAAAGAATAAGATATCTGTCAGGGGAGTTTCCTCCTCTACTATTTTTCATGCATTAAATGCCTTGTGTAAAAAATTACAGGAAATTATCTTCCTTCTTAGGTAAATCCACATGCAACTGGATATATATTTGTTCACATGTGTTCCTCTACTGAGGAGACTTTAGCTTTTTTAATTAACATGCTGAAGAATAACACATGTTAGTGCAATGTGTTATATGATCAGGTGAACCACCCGGTGGATGTGGGGAGGCCTGTGGATGTGGTCTACCTGGACTTCAGCAAGGCCTTTGATACCGTCCCCCACAGCAAAATGCTGGCTAAGCTGTCAGCTCATGGCTTGGGCAGCAAAACTCTGCACTGGGTTAGGAACTGGCTGGAGGACTGGGCCCAGAGAGTGGTGGTGAATGGTGCCACCTCCAGCTGGAGAGCAGTCACCAGTGGCTTCCCCCAGGGATCAGTGCTGGGTCCCATCCTCTTCAATGTCTTCATTGACTATCTGGATGAGGGCATTGAGACAGACATCAGCAAATTTGCAGATGACACCAAGTTAGGAGTAGATGTTGATCTGTTAGAGGGTCAAAGGGCCCTGCAGAGGGGCCTCAACCAGCTGGACAGATGGGCAGAGTCAAATGGGATGGCATTCAACAAGTCCAAGTGCCAGGTGCTGCACTTCGGCCACAACATCCCCATGCAGAGCTACAGGCTGGGGTCGGAGTGGCTGGAGAGCTCCCAAACAGAGAGGGAACTGGGGTGCTGATCAACAGCCACCTAAACATGAGCCAGCAGTGTGCCCAGGTGGCCAAGAAGGCCAATGGCATCCTGGCCTGCATTAGGAATGGTGTGGCCAGCAGGAGCAGGGAGGTCATTGTGCCCCTGTGCTCTGCTTTGGTTAGGTCACACCTTGAGTACTATGTCCAGTTCTGGGCCCCTCAGTTTAAGAAGGACATCGAGACACTTGAACGTGTCCAGAGAAGGGCAACAAGGCTGGTGAGAGGCCTTGAGCACAAGCCCTATGAGGAGAGGCTGAGGGAGCTGGGGTTGTTTGGCCTGGAGAAAAGGAGGCTCAGGGGTGACCTCATTGCTCTCTACAACTACGTGAAAGGTGGTTGTAGCCAGGAAGGGGTTGGCCTCTTCTCTCTAGCAACCAGCACCAGAACAAGAGGACACAGTCTCAAACTGCACCAGGGGAAGTTTAGGCTTGAGGTGAGGAGAAAGTTCTTCACCAAGAGAGTGATTCGCCATTGGAATGGGCTGCCCGGGGAGGTGGTGTATTCACCATCCCTGGAGGTGTTCAAGAGGAGACTGGATGTGGCACTCAGTGCCATGGTCTAGTCGTGGGGTCTATTATGATAGGTTGGACTCGATGATCTTCGAGGTCTCTTCCAACCTTGGTGATACTGTGATACTGTGATATTGTGCTAAAGCTCTGTAGAAGTATTTGCACTTATAAGCTGAAAATGCCAGTCCATCTGCGATCATTGAAACATCAGTCATTGCTGCTGTTTTACAGGGTCAAGCTTCTTAATATTACTCATTTCTTAAAAATGTCCAACCACTTTTCAACTTTGTTTCATCTACAGTTCAAGTCTGGACTAGGTGTTCCTTTTCTTCAGTTGTTTCCACAGGTGCAACTTCAAAGAGCACTTCAGAAAAGCTTTGGATTTTTATTTTTTCTAAACATATTTTTCAGAACTCCCTTTTCAGTTGTTTGCACAACTTCAATAGCAATACAGATGAGTGCTCTTCATAAAAAGATGTTAGAAACTTCTTCAGAGGACTCATACTATGTGTTAATTCAGCAATTATATCAGTGAGCAATTCTCTGTTACTACATCAGCAGTCATCAGCTGTGATAACCATAAAACTTCAATTTCCTATCCTTTGCAATACATATAAGTCCCTAATTCAACATGATATTGTAGGTCCTGGAGTCACTTGTGGAAAATGTACTTTTCTATCAGAAAGATGAGTCCCAGTTACAGCAGTTTGCATATCAGTTCTAGATGATTCCCTTACCCAAAGTTTAATCCTTTTCTCAGTAAATCAGACATGTACTCCTTTACTCTGTGATATTTCTATGTAATTCTATATATTTTTGAATTTTGGCTTTGATGCCTTTTGTACATGCACATATTCCATTTGGACAGCAGTGTGCCAAAAAGTAAACTGGATATGATGCAGCCCTACCCTTCTAGCTAAAAGTAAAGAGATTATTTTAGTCTCATGAAGTTTACATTTTATCAGTTCATGTTCTGCTGTTCAACAAGGAGCAATGACTACTCTAGTTTCTTTAACACATTTTATTAACTGCAATCCACTAAAAATTCTCCCCCTCATCAGCAAACACAGCCAAGCTCCCTTGTGGTTACACATGGTGCTATCAGAGGCGCTTCTCAGCTGTTTCACTTTACAAGATCCCCTTGTCCCTAGTAACACATATATAATTCACGTATGAACTGAAATAGTTTCCTGAAATCCATTCATTCCCAGAGGAAACTGCTCTTTAATTGTTTGTATGCCCTCTCAGCAGGGAGACTGATTTACACCATACATGCTCATCACTTTATTTAGATTATATCCTACCTTGTTATGAAAGCTGCAAGAGCTCTTTGATCTTCTTTTACTAAGGCTACCAACTACAGAAAGTCCCCCGAGAACAAAGCGGCAGATGAAAAAGAAGTGCTGGTGCTCCAGGCAAGTACTTTTAACCAGACCTCTACCAGCAGCAATGTGTGGCAGGAAAAAAATAGGTGGTTTGAATGTAATTACAGTAGGATGCATCTACTTACCTTTATTTAAAGTACTTGTTTTAGGTTTGATTTCCTTCCTTCGGCACGGGAAACTGCAAACAGCACTAGCCTAAAACACTGAGGATTAACTGCAATCCAGAAAAAGAAGCCTCTCACCCTCTGCCATCCTTTCTGCAAGTGTCATACCTTGCAATAAATATCATGAGGCTGACGGCCTGCAACAGCACATCTCCCTTATGCTCGCTACTTGGACCTCCCCACATTTAATCTCTTGCCTCCATTCCCTCATCAGGTAACCTACACACTACCTCAGATTGCATGAGGACTTTTCTCCCAGTAGTACATAGGACTGGAAGTACCAATGGCATCAGTGAGATGGAGGATGGAGCTCAGCATTGCAAGCAGGAATGACACCTCTCACCGCAATGCAGAAGGCTGAATAAAACTAGCAATTTTGCTTGACAGGTGTTTACAAAAAATGTTTCTTCCCTTTTAATACTTGTGAAGTTGTTTCCTGAAGTTTGATTGATTTTCAGGTCTTTAATGAGGCCTTTGATATAGTTTGTCACAACGTCTTCTCAGAGAAACTATCTGCTCATGGCTTGGACAGTTGCTTGCTTTGTTAGGTGAAAAACCTGGATGAATGGCCAGGCCCAAAGAGTTGTGGTGAATGGACTTAAATCAAGTTGGTGGCCAGTTAGAATTTCCCCAGGGTTCAGTACTGGGGCCAGTTCTGTTATGTATCTTTATCAGTGATCTAGATGAGGGGATTTATCCTCAGTAAATTTGCAGGTGACATCAAATTGGGTGGGAGTGTTGATCTGCTAGAGGGCAGGGAGTCTCTACAGAGGGATCCAGACAGGCTGGGTTGGTATATTGAGGCCAACAGCATGGGATTCAGCAAGGTCAAGTGCTGCACTTGGGCCACAATAGCTTGATGCAATGCTAGAGATTTGGGGAAGAGTGTCTGGAGAACTGTCCAGCAGAGAAAAACCTGGGTGTGTTGACTGTCAGTCAGCGATACACAAGCTAGTAGTGTGCTCAGGTGGCCAAGAAGACCAATGGGATGTTGGCTTATATCATGCACAGTGTGGCCAGGAGGTCCAGGGATGTGATTGTCCCCTGGTGGTGTGAGGCCACACCTCAAGTGCTGCGTTTATTTTGGGGCTTCTCACTACAAGGACATCAAGGGTCTGGAGCATGAGCCAGAGAAGAACTATGCTGATGAAGGGCCTATAACAGGAGAGGGTTAACTGCAGTTTGAGTAGAAGTAGCCAAATGCCAAGGTGTAGTGAATGATGTTTATGGTTAGGATTGTGCCCCAAATATTTCTAGGACATACTTCTCAGTGTGTTAACCCTCCTTTGTTCCCCCTGGTGACCGTTTTAGGCTGTGCCTTTAAGAAAGGGACAGTGGCTGGAAGACTCGGGCTGAATGTTTTAAAAACCAAGATATTCTAAACTAATTTCAGTGGTAGATTGGTAGAATGCAACTTTTAAGTTTTAGCTCAGTCTGTCTCAGTCAGAGTTCAGTCTGTTCTCTCACTCCTGTGGGCTTGTCTGCTTTTCTCTCTCTCTCTGAAGCAACAGCTTGCTGGACGGAGGCAACCTTGAATTAACAAAGCTAACCAGATAAGAAAACTATTCTTGCACACTCTTTGAGCTAACAGAAATTTCTCCTTAATTGTCATTCTCTCTCTCTAACCCTTTTTGGGAAAAAAGGGAAGTAGGGAGGGAGAGGGGAATACAGAGGGGAATCCCCCTGGCCTGCTGGAGGGAAAAAGGTCTTCTGTATTACATTTATTGATGTATATTTCTGTATATATTGTAAATACTGTATATTTGTGTACATATTCATTGCATTCCATTTATGCTTGTAAATACAGCTTATTTCATTTGCCTCTCCGACTGAGTTAGCTGCGGTTTCTTTTGTGTGTGTGGGGAGAACTCACTCACCCTGCCACACCCCTTCTTTCTGGAGGCGGCAGGGGGGATCCTGGCACCACTGAGTCCAGGTAAACAGCCTACCTGGGCGTGGTCTCACCCCTGTGGTACACAAGGGCCAGGCTATATGTTTGTTTCCCTGTTTGTAGCATAAGCTTACACCATATTTGTTAGATGCCAATTCATTGGTTAATCTTTGTGTTAGCAACAGATGCTCATTGGACCAGTATTCACTGGGGCAAATGGTAAATAGGGGTTGTTTGGTAATGACACCCCCCCACATTTGTGTTTGAGCCTGAATCTTTGTGCATGTTAGTGCTGCCGCGGTCCACCATTGCCCGGGACTCAGACCAGTGCTCCAAGATGCCTCATGGTACTTTGCCACCATCATCCAGCTGCGTGCAGTGCCATGGACAGTACCCCATGGGATCAACCGCTGCATGATCCATCGCCACAGAAGAATACCTGGTAACCCGTGTGAACCAGCATTGCTGAACTGCCACAGGCCCCCCCCCCCCCCCAAGCAGGAAACCTCTGTATACTGGGAGAAGCAGCAGCCACACGGCTGAGCCATGCGGTCAGCGCCATTTCCTGTGTCCTTATTATGGCATATCCGAACCACGTTCTGCGGACTATAAACATTATGAAGGGAAGACTTCATAAAGTTCTCAGCTTGTGAGTAAGCCAAGCCTTTCTGTATAGAGTTTCAGTTGGGGTAGCGTTCAAATCGCTCTGGGTGGAGGATCACCAGTCACTGACCAACCCCTCCCCCTCCACTTTTTGAATCAGTTTCTATTCTAAGTTCTGTGAATCATTTGGTTTAAATGCCCATACATAAACATTCTGTAAAGATAGTTCCACTAACCAAATATCGATACCTGTGAAGGGGACTGTACATACCCTGTTGCAGAGTTTGTATATATAGAACAAAGAAACAAATAAAAATAAACATATATTTTCATTGATATATCTGCCGCTCATTTCTGAGGGCATATTCATAACACAAGGGCTGCCTGGAAATAATTGCTGTTTGTACCCAGCTGCCTGGGAATGCCTGGAATGCCTGGTGTTTGATCAGAAGCTCCCAGGTGCACAATAAGATTAACGGATAACATGTATCTGTAGGTTCTTCTGTTTATAAAACTAAGAAGGGGTAGGAATGTATTAAATGTATTGACATCCTGAGCTAACTGCAAAAGTCCTTCAAGCCCTCATTTGACTGCTAATGGACCTGAGGAAGATGAAGAGGAGGCAGGGGGTGTACGACCCCCTGAGCAGGATGCATGCATGAGCAATAGGGTGAGGAGTTACACAACGTAATTGTGAAATATAGGAGAGGTTTCAGTTCCACGACCCAGCCTCCTGTGATACCTTGGTCCAGCGTCATGGGACACAGGACCCATAAAAACCTGAAAATTACTACTGGGAGTGTGCTGCTGTTTCTCTGATCCAATAAGACAAGATTTGATCTTGTGGGGACACCTACCTGGATGGGAGATGGTCAGCTCCGCCATTTTGTGATCTTCAGTACCGCTCTTAGTGTTTAGGATAAGTTAGTTGCGCTTTAGTTGGGATTAGGCTCTGCTCTCAGATTTCATGGGTAGCTTGCTGCGTTACGCCTTGCTTTTGGGTTTCATGCCTTACAGCACTCCAGTGCAACCTCATCTGCCTTTACAATAAATAAAGATGCACCTATCGGCAACTGTGTTATATGTAATTGATTAATTCCTCATCAAAAAGAACTCACTAATAGAGGACCTTGAATACAAGTCTTATGAGGAATGGCTGACAGAACTGGGATTGTTTAGTCTTCACAAGAAGAGGCTGAAGGGAGACTTCATCACCCTCTACAACTGCTTCAAGGGAGGTCGGAAGAAGGTAAGGATCAGTTTCTTCTCATGTGAAGCGACAGGACAAGAGGAAATGGACACAAGTTGTTTCAGGAGAGATGCAGGTTGGATATCAGGGAAAGTTTCTTCTCTGAAGGAGCTGGAAAGCATTGGAACAAGCTGCCTGGCAAAGTGGGGGAGTCATCATTCCTGAAGGTGCTTAAAAGATGTGTGGATGTGGTGATTTGGACATGTCTTAGTGGTTGTGGCTTAGCAGTAGTGGTGGGATTACCAGCTCCAGGAAAGCAGGTGGACACAAAGATCTCAGATGTCTCCTTCAACCTGAACAGTTCTATGATTCTATGCTTCTATAATTGAATGAAAGCAGAATTGAAGACTTTCACTAGATTTTGAAACCTAAGCCTTAAATTCACTGCCATATTTCTCAAACACCTAAACTAACAAAAAAAAAACAAATAAACAAAACCAAACAAAAAAAAAAAAAAAAAAAACCCACCCAAACCAAAATACCACAAAACCAAAGAGATGGGAAAATAACCCAAACAACATACAACCCTTTCCCTGAATCTGTACTTAATTTCAAATTTGTAACAAAATATAAAATCAGACAATGTTAAGGTTGCTTAAGGCTTCATAACAAGTTTTAAGCAGAGGGTTATATTTATCCCTAAGGTCATAAGTAAAGATGTCAGTTTACATTATGCCTCTTTATTGCTCCTCATGATATAGAAGATTATAGCAGTTTTATTTCAGGATTTTTAACAAGCAAAATAATATCACTTACATTATGGGTCCTGAAATAAAAAAAAATATATCTTTAGAATAAAATTTAAAAGACTTCCCTGAAGATGCTTAAGCAGAATTATTTAAGCAAGCAAAATGTTCATATTCAAGGTCCAAATCAGATTTTAATGGCTGGAGGAAACACTGAAATAGAAATTTGAGAGTGTAGTTTTATGCTTCCTCATGCAAAGGTTGGAGCTATTTATCTCCATCTCTCATTTCAGCATTGATTGGAAGAACTCTGCAGCCAGCAGTGCAGCACAATCCTGCTCAGGAGAGAGCTGGTGAGGGAGCCAGGATTTTAAGTGGCTGTTACCAATCCACACTGTTAGCACCTGCTGCCACTGTAGCTTATCCAAGACCAACACCAGCTTTCCGCTGCTCTAACTGGAAGCCCCAGCAAATATGGCATGGATGATATGCCTTTGCAGCAGCTAAAGAAGACCTCAGAAAAGGTCTGCACAAACATGGTTCACATCAGGAAAACCAATTTAGAAGCAAGAAACACCCCTTGCCAAAAGACAAAAGAAAATGTACACGTCAGGTAACTAATTTGTGCATTCCCTCCAGTTTTGTAAAAGGACTGAATGCATTTTGCATATTTATACATACATTTCTTTCTTTGTTGGGCAGTGACAGCTCACAGGGCTCTGTGTAGATTGGCCAAAAATAATTACTCTGGTCACTTAGCAAAGCAGAGAATCTGTCATCCAGAAACCTATTGCCTAGCAACAGTTCACTTACCACTCCTCCCTTGCAATAAGCAAACTTTGCCTGCCTTTCCTTGTCCCCTCCTGTTTTTACTGGCTTTCTGGCTGCTGGCAGAAACAACCACTCACCTGAGCAGGGTTCAGCTTTATGTCCAGCCTTACTGGGTGAAAACCTCTCATTACAGGACTGTCTGTGCCATTAGGTCCAAGTATATATGAGAAGATGTATAGTATAGTTTAAGAAAATACTGGCTGCCAAGAAAAGGTACAGCTTCTGCCCTTGATAAAACACTCTCACATTACACCTAGATCAAGCACACTTCATTAAGTGTGGACAAATTACTATCTGGCCTCATGGAGAGAAGAGGAGGAAACAAAACCAGTCATATTAGACAAGAAATTGTAGCAGCACTACTCACAGCAATGGGACACCTTATTTTCCACAAATGCTTTTCATTAGCATATATATTTTATTATTACTGTAATGTCATAGAATTGCAAACTACTTCTAATTGTGGTGGCTTGGCCCTGGTTGGGGGCTAAATGCTCACCAAAGCCACTCTATCACTCCCTTTCTTAGATCGACAGGGGAGAAGGGAAAAAATAGCAAAAGCTGGTAATAAGGTAGAAGAAATTTAATAATGCTAAGCACAAGCAAAGAACAAAGGCTTCATGTGGAAGCAAAAGCAAAGGGAGATGTTATTCTCTACTTCCTATCAGCAGATGGTCTTTGGTCCTGGGAAGCAGGGTGTTAACACATGTAACATTTACTCTGAAGGACAGACACCATGGACAACGAATATCCCCACACTTCCTTCTTTCACTTAGTTGTTACAACTGAGCTGATCGCATATGTGATAGAGTACCCCTTTGGCCACTTTGGGTCAGCTGGCTTGGCTGTGTCCTCTCCCAAGAGCTTGCCCATCCCTTAGCTTACACATAGGGTGGGGAAATGTTGGAAAAGCACAGCCTGGATGCTTGTTCAGCAGTGCCAGAAACACTGGTGTGTTATCTACACCCAGATACAGGACCACAAAACACTCAGGAGAATTAACCCAGATCAGCCAACCAAATACACCTATTTTGTTTAATTTGATATTATTTAGGCAGTGATTTATGGAAAAGAAACATACCATTCCCATCCCCATATGAAATCCTTCCTGCTCCTTTCCCTCCTCACAAGCAGTACCATTTAGCTTTTAACTGATGGTTGTCAACAGTACAGAGTTGGGTTTTTTGTATTTTTCTCAAAGCAGTATTTTTGAAAATTGCACAATATATTTTGCTAAAAACTTTGTGTGGCATTCTGGACATCTTAGAGCTATACCCAGAGATTAAAATGACATGACAAAACTTCTCTACTATACCACCCACCCATCAAAAGCATGATACACTAGGGAAGCTTAACACTTGACAGCTGTTCTTACTCTTAGTAGTAGCTGTGTGTATATAAGTGACAATTATCTAAGGTGATATAAATACTCTATACTCTCCCTATAGCAGATCTGTGTTGTTTCAAAGTGTAAAATTTACACACAGGCTGCAGCTGTATTTTTCACTGCTTGGCATGCATACAGTAGTAGACACATTTAAAAAGTTCTCTAATTTTTCAAAATGTCAAAAAGCACTAAATTCAAACATTTTCCTCAGCTAGTAAGAAATAACTTTTAAAAAATACATTGTATATATACAGAGATATTGAATTGTGTTTAGTTCTCAACACCTAACATCCATCCCCTGAAACACGAAATACCAGAAATCTACCCCTCTTTAAAGAATCGTCAGATCCCAGTCTTGAAATACACAGCCTTGGAATGAAGTTCTAACTTGAGCTGCCATCTAACATCTAGATCATCCAGTAAATAAAAAAATAAAAAGGCAAAAAATATTAATGTTCTATATATTAAAATTTTGCTATTCTGATTAATGGAGTAGTCTTTGAATACCAGTATATTGTCCTTATAACCATTTGTTATTATGTATTCCTCTGTGTTCACATTTTTCTGAAATTCCTTCAAATTTTAGGGGAGGTAATCTACTTATTTGAGGAGAAATGTTATTTTATTGCCTGCCATAAATTATTACAGTCTGAAGTAAAATATCTACCCTCACCACTCTTGTCTCTGCCCATTTGGCAATGATTCTATTTTTTGGTTTAAATACTGTAAATACTAATACTGTGTCCTTGTACATGTGCCAGCATCTATGATTATTTCAGTTGCAGTATAAAGAGATTGGGGAACAGCATTCAATAGCTAGCTACTGATGTAGAACCTGGAAACTAGGAAGACTACTTGCTCTTAAACAAGTCTTCTAATTACAGAAAATTTTTATTGTTGTTTTGTTTTGTCACCATGAAAATGACAGCACATTAAAGAAAAAAATACAGGAAATCCCTAGAATAGTCTCTGACAAGTTGTAACCTGTTTAATGGATATTAATGTCAAGTCCTCAATGTTGGCTTTTTCTGCTTATAAACTATTTCTCAAATGTATTGATGACATGAGCTTAAAAAAATCCCCACAAATCAAGCCAAAACCCCCACAAGATTTATAAAACATGAAAGAAAATATTTCTGAGATCCTATATAGATTTCCAGCTCAATTAACACTTACAAAATAAAACTTTTTGTAATAGGCATCTGGACACAGGTTTAAAGATGTCCCCTTAAATGTAATTTGCTTTCAACTGAAATGTATGTAACATCTTACAGTTTTGCATGTACAAATGCTCAGTATCAGCATTCTGTATTTTAGATGTTAACCACATCAGGCTTGATTCAGCACCACAGAAACTGATGAAAACTTTAATATTGTTCCTACAGAAGGAAAGACACTCTAACACTATTGGAACTATATTCAAATAGCCACATTAAAATAAAATTTAAAAAAATATTTTAAAAAAAGGTTGAAGTGGAAAAAATGAGGTTTAGAAAAACAGAGGACACAGATGCAAAAACCAGGATACAGATGGGCAAACTGAGGGCGGCTGTTGGCAGTAACAAATCATGTCTCCCAATGTCCTTTATTGCAGTGCACTCTGATGTATAGAAGGTGTAGCAGCAAAACCAAGGAAAACACAGATTATGCAATACTTCAAACCCAAATGATATTCTGATGGCTCAGGAAAGATGTACAAAACAAAATAGAGAGGTTTTCTATTTCTGTGTTTCATTTTCCTCTCTTATGTACCCTCTAGACAAAAATCATTAATGGATTCAGTATACTTTTGCTTCACTAACACAGCTTCCCTTGTAAAACAGGCAGTCTTTTCACACTTTTGCTGGTAGTTGTTTACTGCCATGCAGTACTGTTTGGGGGGGTGGAGGGGTTGTTGTTGCTTTTGTTGTTTTGGAGGGTTGTTTGTTGTTGTTTTCTGTCTTTCAGGATGTGTTATTACCCAGAGTTCAAAACTAGAGAAAAATTGAGGTGTACCTTAACAGTATTATTCCTCTGAGCCAGACCTTGATAAAGATCTCATTAAAGATCATATTACTTCATATTTAAATATATTAATTATTAACCTACATTGCCTTTATCTTTGACTCAAAAACTTCAGCTTCAGAACTCAGATTTTTCTGGGCTTATAAACTGTACCAGAAGTGCCTCGGACTTTTACACAGCTCAGTAACAATGCCTACAATAAACACAGGCAGAAGCTGACCTTCCCTATGACTCTGAAGAATTCATATGCACCTGAGAGGACAAAGCTAAAGAGTACTTGTTTGGTTTCTGTAAGGCCTACCAGCATTACTGGTACTGGTACCACACAACTGGGGAAACATTTTTTAACATCTCAGCTTAGGCAAACTCTGTTTCAGAGGTGCATAACCATATCTAGTCTCAGTGTACTGCTTGTTCTTGCTTTTTATTTCAATCTGTATGCAAATAAAAACACAAACAGTTTTGTTAATTTTCAATTTTTCTTTTTATAACATAAACAACCTTAAGCTTGTTGTATTAAGCTTTTGTTTTGAGCTCCATGCTTGCTTACAATAGTAATGAGAATGAGAAACATCAGTGACGAGAGAAAAATCCTGCCAAAAATAAGAGGCTTAGGCCATATGGAGACATCAAGGGATATCTCTGATGTGATGCTGCCAGCATTACTTCTTCCTCTCTGCTTGGCATTTGTGAAAGCCGCCTTACATTTCTGAAACTCTCCCAGACTTTGCTGTGTAGTGCAGGGGACTATTCTCCAGTAAATGCAGTATCATTTAGCTCCATCTTTTCCAAAACGCCTGGAGAGCTCAGTGAAAAATAAAAAGCAGACCTAGCATATTCTCACAACTGCCAAATTGCCAGTTCTAACAGCAGACCCAGATGCCTGCATAGCTTCTCTGAAATTAATGGGACTGGGGGGAGGAGGAACACATGAGAGATAGTGGTAAGGATGAGAAATCAAGGCAGAAATGTGATTGTAAAATGTCCTTCCTTCAGCAAAGTCAGTGCCTTTGTCACACCTAAATCTGGGCATTTGAATTCTCATTATTTAGCATACATGACTGTTGCAGTCACTGCACTGAGGGCAGCTGCTGGATGCGTGCAGAGTGCATGATTCCTTAGCTGACCAATTCCTTAGCACACATCCATAGAGCAAAACAGTAACATTCCACATGTGCCAAGAATGACATCCTCACATTGGTACCCTTTGATTGGAACATGCTGCAGAAGCAACCTCCTTGACATACTGGCACATCTTATTGGAAAAAGTCTTTAGCGTATATATGTGGTTGGATTTTACTGATCAAGGGATTGATAACAAAGAATATATAAACAGCTACCCTGAGCAATAGCTGTCTTTGGTTAGGTCTTCAGTTAGGGCTTTGGTTAGGGACTTCTGCTTCTGTTAGTTCTGGTCAGGGTTTCAGTGTAGGGACATTGCTAGGGCTCAGGACTTAGTAAAACCCTCAGGCCTCCCCTCACCTTCCCAGAAGCCATTGCAAAACAAATATGGGGCACTGGACATTGAGGGTGAAGTGAATGAGATGACAGAAGAGACACCATCTGAGGTGTTGCCTAAAGCAAAACAGCCTGCCCCCCACATCAGGACTTGTTCCCTTTTAAAAAAGTTGTTATTGGAGATTCCCTCCTGAGAGGAACAGAGGGCCCCATGTGTCAGCTGAATCCTTCCCACAGGGAAGTCTACTGCCTCCTTGGGGCCCAGGTCAGAGAGGTTACCAGAAAGCTGCCTAGTCTGGTACAGTCCTCTGATTAGGAATAGAATGGAATAGAATGGAATAGAATTAGAATAGAATAGAATAGAATAGAATAGAATAGAATAGAATAGAATAGAATAGAATAGAATAGGAATAAACCAGGTTGGAAAAGACCTGCGAGATCATCAAGTCCAACCTATCACCCAACACCATCTAATCAACTAAACCATGGCACTGAGCACCCCATCCAGTCTCTTCCTAAACACCTCCAGTGATGGTGATTTCACCACCTCCCTGGGCAGCCCATTCCAATGGCCTATCACTCTTTCTGTGAAGAACTTCTTCCTAACATGGAACCTTTCCAGCATTTTGCTAGAAAGCTGACTCAGGACCGACACCCAGGACCAATGACTTCGAGAGGAAAGGCACTTCATTCTACTTTCCTTTTCAGGCTTTCAGGAGTGGGAGGACCCCAGCAGTGACCGAGGCAGAGAGTGAGGTCTGGCATAGTTGTCTTCTCATGTGCCTGCTCGAGATTGTAATGTCAGCCCCAGGAAATTTATAACGCACCCGAGGCTGGCACAGTCTAACATTTCGCTAGACAGCTGCTGCCTCCTCACCAGATTGCAGCCACCGGCATCCACCACAGGACTTTTTTTTTTTCCAGTAGGTCATGTGGCCAGGGATAGGGATGGTGGCAACTCGCAGCAAAGCTGTTTTCAAAAGATCAGTGTCAGCCCAGACTGAGGTCGAACATAAGCAGGTAAGTGTCAAGGCAACTGGCTGAAGTGAGTGCTGGAGCCTGGCACTTGAAATAGAAGGTAGTGGAAACAACACCTGCACTAGGTGTGAGCAGATCAACTATCTGCTTCACCTACGGGCTGAATTGAAGGAGGAAGTTACTAGGCTTAGGACTGTAAGAGAATGTGAAAGGGAGTTGAACTTGAGTAACCAGGCTCTACTGGCTCCCCTAGCAGAGGCAGGTGACCCAAAAACAGCAGGAATGGATACAGGTCCATCTTAGGAGACATAAAGTAAAACCCTCACCCCTCCCCTCGTGTTCCCTGCTGCTCTTGCAAAACAAATATGGGGCACTGGCAGTTGAGGTTGAAGTGATTCTGATAGCGGAACACACACCATCTAAGGTGTTAATATCACAGAATATCACAGAATCACCAAGGTTGGAAGAGACCTCAAAGATCATCAAGTCCAACCTGTCACCACAGACCCCATGTTCCTGAGTGGGTCGGAGGGTGTTTAGCTGCCAGTGACCATGAGATAATTGAATTTTCAGTACTCAGTCAAGCTAAGAGGGGCAGCAAGAAGACCTCCACTCTGGACTTCTGGAGGGCAGACTTCAGACTACTCAAGGAACTAACTCAGAGGGGTTCCTTGGGATACAACCCTTAAAAATAAAGGGGTCCAGGAAAGCTGGACCTGCTTCAAGGAAGAACTCATGAAGATGCAGGAACAGGCTGTGCCAATGTGTTGGAAGAGGAGCCGCCAGGGCAGACAGCCAGCCTGGATGGGTAATGAACTCTTAATAGAACTAAGGGAAAAAAAGAGGGTGTATCATCTTTGGAAGAAAGTTGAGGCAACCCATGGAATGTTTAGGGATGTTGCTAGGACATGTAGAAAGAAAATTAGGGAGGCAAAAGTGCATTTAGAGCTTAAACAGGCCTCTGCTGTGAAGGACAACATAAAGTCCTTCTATAAACACATTAATAGCAAGAAGAAAGGCATGGACAGCCTCCACTCCTTGGTTGACACAGTGGGGAACATTGTAACAAAGGATGAGGAAAAAGCAGAGATACTTAACACCTTCTTTGCCTCAATTTTTTACTAGCAGGGTAGAATGTCTTCCACAGATCTGGCCTGCAGAGCTGGCAGAAGGAGCAAGGGAGTTGCATAGATTCCCACTGTTCCAGGAGGCAGTTAGAGATCTCCTCAGCAGCTTGGATCCCCACAAGTCCATGGGACTAGATGGGATCCATCCTAGGGTGCTGAGAGAGCTGGCAGATGAGCTGGCCAAGCCACTCTCCATCATTTTTCAACAGTCCTGGCTCACTGGAGAGGTCCCAGAAGACTGGAAGTTGGCCAATGTGGCGCCATCCACAAGACGGGCCGGTTGGATGAGCCAGGGAATAATAGGCCTGTCAGCCTGACCTCAGTGGCAGGCAAGATTTATGGAACAGGTCATCTTGAGTGCAATCACACAGCACTTCCAGGATGGCCAAGGGATCAGGCCTAGCCAGAATGGATTTAGGAAGGACAAGTCCTGCCTGACCAACCTGATCTCCTTCTATGATCAGGTGACCCACCTGGTGGATGTGGGGAGGCCTGTGGATGTAGTCTGCCTGGACCTCAGCAAGGCCTTTGATACCATCCCCCACAGCAAACTCCTGGCCAAGCTATCAGCCCATGGCTTGAACAGGATCACACTGCATCAGGTTAGGAACTGGCTGGAGGGCCAAGCCCAGACCGCCTGCAGGGCCTCGTACTTATTATGCAAGGGCAGTGGAGGAGGAGGAGAGGGCCGGGAAGGATTTCCCTTGCCACCCCCTGGCAGGGACCTGTATCCGTCCCTCCCTGTTTCCAGGGACCCTTCCCTCAGCAGGGGAGATCTGCAGAGCCTTCTCCCACATATCTAACTCCTTTTCACTATCCCTTATTGACCTGAGCCTAGAAATCTCCTCCTTCAGCTTAGCCACTTTGTTCTTCAGCTTGGCCACTTTGTTCTTCAGCTTGGCCACCAGACTGAGGAGAAAGTTCACCTGGTCACACCTGAGACAGGTGTTGTCTCCTTCCCCCTCTATTCCAAGTGCCAGGCTCAAGCACTCACTGCAGCCAGCAGCCTGGACTCCTGCATGCTGATATAGCAAGTCTGTCTGTGTAGATGCTGTTTTTCTACCCTTCGTCTGAGTGACAACCAAGGTTAAACGTTCAATTGAATTTTTTGGTTTTTTGTGCGGGCAGCAAGAAGGCTCTCGAGCCAAAATGGTGGCGTGCACAGCCCGGGCAGGATTTAAACCTCCTGCAGCTGATGTCACGCTCCCGTTCCCGAGCAGGCACACGAGAGCACAATCCTGCCGGACCTGCCTGCTAACCCCGAGTCTTCCCAACCCGCAAAGCCCCGAAAGGAAAGAGAAACCCAAGCAGAAAGCTCACGATCCAAGCGGAGCGGTCCCGATCACTGGTTCCAGTCTGCTCTCAAGCCAAAATGGCTTATCTCCAATGAAAATCCTCCCTACGGTACAGAGGAAATTAAATCAAGGCATTAGGAATATCCTTACAGAGTTTTGTAAAGTAAAACTTTGTTCTTTGAATTTGAACAGATGTGATAAAAATTGCATACACCTCATTCTCTATAACACAGAAATATAGGAATATACCTGAAATTATTCTGAGTGCTGTAGAAAGTAACCTGAAATCTTTCATTTTTCAAAATCATTGGCTATTTTACTGTAACACTTTAAATTCAACTATGGTCAAAGAATGACAAGGATACTTTGGTATTTCTTTATTTGAGATATAACAAAAACCTAAGGACAGAGAAAGAATACCATGGAAAGGCTTTCTGCATGTGTTTATCACAGTATCACAGTAACACAGTATCACCAAGGTTGGAAGAGACCTCGAAGATCATCGAGTCCAACCTGTCACCACAGACCTCATGACTAGACGATGGCACCAAGTGCCACGTCCAATCCCTTCTTGAATACCTCCAGGGATGGTGAATACACCACCTCCCCGGGCAGCCCATTTCAATGGCGAATGACTCTCTCAGTGAAGGACTTTCTCCTCACCTCAAGCCTAAACTTCCCCTGGTGCAGCTTGAGACTGTGTCCTCTTGTTCTGGTGTTGGTTGCTAGAGAGAAGAGACCAACCCCTTCCTGGCTACAACCACCTTTCAGGTAGTTGTAGAGAGCAATGAGGTCTCCCCTGAGCCTCCTCTTCTCCAGGCTCAACAATCCCAGCTCCCTCAGCCTCTCCTCATAGGGCTTGTGCACCAGCCTTGTTTGACCTTCTCCAGACACGTTCAAGTGTCTTGATGTCCTTCTTAAACTGAGGGGTCCAGAACTGGACACAGTACTCAAGGTGTGGCCTAACCAGTGCTTAGCACAGGGACACAATGACCTCCCTGCTCCTGCTGGCCACACTATTCCTAATGCAGGCCAGGATGCCATTGGCCTTCTTGGCCACCTGGGCACACTGCTGGCTCATGTTTAGGTGGCTGTCAATCATCACCCCCAGGTCCCTCTCTGTTTGGCAGCTCTCCAGCCACTCTGACCCCATCCTATGGCTCTGCATGGGGTTTTGTTGTGGCCAAAGTGCAGCACCTGACACTTGGATTTGTTGAATGCCATCCCATTGGACTCCGCCCATCTGTCCAGTTGGTCGAGGTCCCTCTGCAGAGCCCTTTGACCTCTAACAGATCAACATCTGCCCCCAGCTTGGTGTCATCTGCAAATTTGCTGATGTCTGTCTCAATCCCTTCATCCAGATCATCAATGAAGATATTAAAGAGGATGGGGCCCAGCACTGATCACTGGGGGACACCACTGGTGACTGCTCTCCAGCTGGATGTGGCACCATTCACCACCACTCTCTGGGCCCAGCACTCCAGCCAGTTCCTAACCCAGCACAGAGTGATGTTGTCCAAGCCACGAGCTGACAGCTTAGCCAGCAGTTTGTTGTGGGTAGACACAGACCTAAACACTGTAAGAGTAAACAAGTCTAAGGCCTAGCTGTAAACAAATGACTTAATAATTGACCACTTCATTATTTAAAATTCAGACATTTCAGTTTTTTTGAGGACTTTTTTTTTGTTCTGCTCACATGATCAACACACTTGTTTATTTTTTTGCCAAACGTCTGTAGAATCCATGAATTAAAACACATTTTTAGTGAACTTCTGCACACCTGCATGAAGATAATTAGACGAATTTTCCTTAGCTCTAGTCTAGATGGCACACACACCATCAAGGGTGTCTGCATGCAATAAGGTAGTCTTCTCTGTGGAGAAGCAGTTTCTGTGCAAGTCTGCTTTCCAGCCAGAAGCTGGAGGTGGGAGATTCAGGCTGGACATGAGGAGGAAGTTCTTCACCATGAGAGTGGTGAAGCCCTGGAATGGGTTGTCCAGGGAGGTGGTTGAGGCCCCGTCCCTGGGGGTATTTAAGACCAGGCTGGATGAGGCTCTGGCCAGCCTGATATAGTTTGGGGTGTCCCTGCCCATGAAAGGGAGGTTGGAACTAGATGATCCTTGTGGTCCCTTCCAACCCTGACTGATACTATGATACTATGATACTATGTAGAAAAGCAGTTAAAACCTGTGCACATATATGTGGGGGGTGTCACTGCAGCCAGCCGCAGAGACAATCACTAACTTCTCCAAGCTGCATAAAACATAATTCATTAACATTTAAGCACTGCTTTGAGACAGGTAAAATGATGCAGAAGTGTAACTAGTATATTATGCTTTACAGTTTTGCTTTACATCTTGCCTTGGAAGAGTCATTCTTTGACATTCAACTGCAAGTCCTGAAGCAAGGAGGAAAGCTTGGTTCTGTGCAATCCATCACTGCAGGACTCCTGGCCACCATACATCCTTCAGCTCATTGCAGAATTATTGCATGGGAATAAACAGCACTGAACCAAAACACCAGATTTCTGTGATTCTAAGGAACTTTAAAAGACTGTGATATTTTCATGGAGTCATAGAATGGTCAAGGCTGGAAGGAACATCCAAAGGGTCATCTAGTCCAACCTCTCCACACACAGCAGGGACATCCCCAACTGGATCAGGCTACACAGGGCCTCATCAAGACTTATGTTGAATATCTCCAGGGAAGGGTCCTCAACCACCTCCCTGGGCAACTTGTTTCAGTGTTTCACCACCCTCATAGTAAAGAACTTCTTCCTGATAGCCAAGCTAAATCTGCCCTTCTCTAGTTTGAAGCCATTGCCTCTCATCCTGTCACTGCAGACCTTTGTAAACTGTCTCTCTACATTCTTCCTGCAGGCCTCCTTCAGGTACTGGAAGGCTGCTATTAGGTCTCCCCAGAGCCTCCTCTTCTCCAGACTGACTAAACCCAGCTCCCTCAGCATGCCTTTGTAGCACAGGTGCTCCAACCCCCTGTTTATTTTCATGGCCCTCTTCTGAACCCTCTCCCTCAGGTCCTTCCTATATTGAGAGCTCCAGACCTGTACAGAGTACTCCAGGTGAGGTCTCACCAGGCCAGAGTAAAGTGTTAGAATCACCTCTCTGGATCTAGTGTCAATGCATCTTTTGATGCAGCTCAGGATGCGATTTGCCTTCTGGGCTGCAACTGCACACTGCCTGCTTGTGTCTCATCCATAATCATCCCCAAATCCTTTTCCACAGGGCTGCTTTCTAGCACCTCAACCCCCAGTCTGTATTGATAATGAGGATTGTTCTGGTCCCAGTGCAGGACCCTGTACTTACCGTTTGTGAACTTCATGAGGGTCACCTGGGCCCACCTCTCCAGTTTGTCCAGGTCCCTCTGGATGTAGTGAGGTATGAAAGTATACACTGTCAGATAACTTGCAAATGAACCAGACACCATGTAAGTGACTATTGCACAGACTATGGAGTCTCTGTTCATTAATTAACTTTTAGACTGCTCTTTCACAACACAAACTGCATGTGCCTGCATTTCCACACATCTCCCCTACAGGCACAACATGAGGATGTAAGTTTTCTCTCAGCTAAAGAGCACAACATACAAGTACAGAGGAGTGTCAGGTTGCACAATACATTACTATCTTCACAGAATCACAGAATGTTAGGGGCTGGAAGGGACCTCAAGATATCATCTTGTCACACCTCCCCTGCCAAAGCAGGATCACCTATACCAGGTCACACAGGAACACATCCAGGTGGTTCTTTAATAACTACAGAGAGGGAGACCCCACAAGTCCCTTGGCAGCCTGTTCCAGTGTTCTGTCATCCTCATGGTGAATTAATGCTTCCTCCTGTTTCCATGGAACTTCCTCTGCCTCAGCTTCCATCCACTGCCCCTTGTCCTGTCATTGGGCATCACTGAGAAGAGACTGGCTCCATCCTCTCAACACTCACCCTTTACGTATACAAAAACATGAATGAGGTTACCCTTTAGACTCTTCTTCTCCAAGCTGAATAGCCCCAGCTCTCTCAGACTCTCTTCATAAGGAAGATGTTCTTCTCCCTTAATGATTTTTGTGGCTCTGCACTAGGCTCTTTAAAGCAGTTCCCTGTCCTTCCTGAACCGAAGGGCCCAGAACTGGACACAATATTCCAGATGTGGCCTCACCAGGACAGAGCAGAGAGGAAGGAGAACCTCTCTTGACTTTCTGACCACACCTGTTCTAATACAACCCAAGATACCATTGGCTTTCTTGGGCACAACAGGACAAATCTGTCTCATGGTCAACCTTCCATCCACTAGGACCCCCACATCCTTTTCCCCTTCAATGCTATCCAGCAGGTCATTCTCCAACCTATATTGGTACATGGGGTTGCTCTTTTCCAGGTGCAAGACTCTACACTTGCCCTTGTTGAACTTCATTAAATTTCTCCCTGTGCAATTCTCCAGCCTATCTATGTATCACTGAACGGCAGCACAACCCTCCGGTGTGTCAGCCACTCCACTTGTTTGGTGTCATCAGCAAACTTGCTCTCTGCTCTCATCCAGGTCTTTGATAAATACAGCGAACAGCACCAGTCCCAGTAGCAGCCCCTGAGGGACTCCACTACATACAGGTCTCCAACTAGACTTTGTCCCATTGACCACACCTCTCTGACTTCTTTTCTTCAACCAGTTCTCAATCCACCTTACTACCTGATCATCCAGACCACACTGCCTCAGTTTAGCTGCAAGGATGCTGTGGGAGACAGTGTCAAATGCCTTACTGAAATCAAGATAAACCACATCCACTGCTGTATCATCATCTGTCCACATGGTTATGTCCTCATAAATGGCTATCAGGTTGGTCAGACCTGACTTCCCCTTGGTAAAACCATGTAGACTGCTCCTAATGACCCTCCTGTCCTTGATATGCCTAAGGACAGTGCTGAGGATAAGTTGCTCCATCACCTTTTCAGGGATGTGGGTGAGGCTGACTGGCCTATCATTACCTAGGTCCTCCTTCTTTCCCTTTTTGAAGACTGGAGTGATATTTGCCTTCCTCCAGTCCCCAGGCACCTCTCCTGTCTGCCACGACTTACCAAAGATGATGGAGGGTGGTCTGGCAATGACCTCTGCCAGCTCCCTCAACACCCTTAGGTGCATCCCATCAGGACCCATGGATTTATGGATGTCCAGATGACTTAACCATTCTCTAACCCAGACCTCATTAACCAAGGAAAATGTCTCCTTTATCCTGTCTTTCTCTGGGGCCTCGGGCTCCTGAGGACGGCCTCCAGCAGTGTAGACAAAGAAGGCACTTAGCAGCTCTGCCTTCTCTGTGTTCTGTGCCACCAAGACACCCACCTCATTCAGCTGTGGGCCTACATTGTCTCTAGCCTTAGCTTTTCTTGCAATGTATTTGAAGAAGCCCTTTCTGTTGTTTTTGACCTCCCTCACAGGGCTGAATGCCAAGGATGTCTTACCCTTCCTAGATGTCTCTCTACATCCTCTGACAACTGTCTTATATTCCTCCCAAGTGGCTAGCCCCTCCTTCCATGATCTGTGAATTCTCTACCACCTGAGTTCGACTTGCAGCTCCCTGCTTAACCATGCAGGTCTCCTCACTGCCTTTCTTGATTTCTTACTCTTTGGGATGCTCTGATCTTGGACATAGAAGAAGAGGTCCTTGAATGTTAACCATCTTACTTTGATCCAATTCTAAGTATTAATCATTAAAACAATGAAATGTTAAAGCGCTAAAGGAGTGCTCTGTAAGGGTGCTCATCAGACCTTTGATGGATTTAGGCCCATGGATTTAGGAAAGGAGGGAGGGTGGAGCATGTCACCAACTTTTTTAAAATGCCTGCTTTTCTTGTGTGTTGATTCTTTCATTACTCTACAAGTTATGAAGGAAAAAACAGTCATCACTTTCAGGGTGGAAGTCTGAAGGATCCCAAAGAATACTGTGCTGACCTGTAATCTGATTCAAATATTATATATTCAGGAAACATTAGTCTTCAGATTCACAGTACAGGGTCTATCTGGATGCTTTCTTTGGCAGCAATATGTCTCATTAGCAGCAACTACAGTCTACCTCAAGAAAACTGTAAATAAATTTTACAGTAGATATTTTGTTACTCAATTATTTTCACATGTTCCTAATAAAGTTTCCTGCTGTGAAAACTGTTGGACAGGAATACATCCAAGAGAAGAGAATGTGCTCTTACCTTATTTTGCAAAGGAAATGAATGACTACACATAGTTGTGGCTATTATGAGCAATGATAGCTTGAAAGTAATATTATGCAACATGATATAAATTATAATTTGTCGTTATGAGTGACAGAGATAATACTCTTTGACAGACCAGTGGGGCTGAAACTTTAGATTTTTAAAGACTTGTTTCACAAAACCTCCAACTTTCCTGCAGTAATACTGATAAATAATGATGGTGACTGTTAACATCCATCCTGTTATTTATTTCATTCAGCCACTTGGAGATTATGAGTGTTTTAGAGGAATGGAGATGAAGTTTGAATTCCTACCATTTCTCAATTTCCTGTCCTAACTCAAGCTTTTGACCACTTCTACCTCTGTCAGGTTAGTGACTTAACTGATTTGGACTCCAGTATTTCAACTTTTCTTAGAAACACATATTTATGTTAAATAACTGAGGAATTTTGTCATCAGGGTTGACATTCTACTTTTTTTCTTGATCACAGTATTATGTTGTATGACATCTTTTCTGCAACAGTTTTCTTATTAGTTATGCAGACACAAAAATAGTCAATACTAATGTATCAGCATAGTCTTACTGCTATGATATTCACCTTGAGTGTCTACCACCATTAACTCAAGATCTCTGAAGCCTATCCATTAGTAAAGTGATTGCCATTCTAGCCAGTCAAGCTAATCTCTGTTGCTTTCCTGTTTCTTTTTCCATGCCTACTTTCTTAAACCACCTATGGGGGGAAACAACAACAACCCAACTTTAAAACCACAGTTTAAAACTCTTCATGCCTCTCTCTGAAATCCACTTTTGCCACAGAAATTGTCAGTCACTCCTGGTCTGGCAAAGGAAGACAAGAAAAGATATGACTTCTGTGCTGACTTGGTGGCGTCTTGATTAAGTTCTCTTTCCGTTTTATATCAGTCACCTCTTACATGTCACACATCTCATTATAAACTGTGAGTGGAGAATACCTATAAAAAACCTCAAGATTCATAGATACTTCTCTAACTGAAACTAATCATGCCTTAGATAAATATGTAGAGCTGGAATTTCTTCTCTCACAGGTGATGAGGAGATGTTATCAGGAGATCTGAAATTCTTACTTATCATAATTCCTGGCAAGTAATGTCAATCAACAACATTCAAAGCAGTAGCCCTGTTTTCTCTAGTTGTGAAGGCAGATTTATAAGCAAAGTCATTTTATCAGATTTGTTTTTAAATATTAACATGGAAATTAAGCAATGTTTAAGCACTAGGTTTTAAGATAGATTTTTAATTACATCTGTTCTAACTAACCTTTATTAATATGCTGTGAAATGAGGAATCTACTAATAAAACCTTTTAACTGATAATCCTTCAGAATGACTGAGCATTTGCAATACTAAACCAATGAACTTCACACATTTTGGAATAGAGTAGTGAAGCAATTATAATAGCATTTTTATCAAGTACCTTACGCTTTAGATGATTAAAGAGTATGTTTTAAACTTTCTACAAACAGTGAGGATTTAGGTTGAGTTGGATTGTGGATAAATTGCAGTATAATGTATGTTGACAGTTTAATAACATGGGTTGCTGTCCTTAGTTTGCTTTATGATGTAATACATCTTTATAGGAGTCCCTGGAGATTTATACTATGATTTTCAAGGCAAAAGAACTCAATAAACTAAAACACTCTAAGCAAGGTTTCTATTTCCTGTGTCCTTTGGAAATTTTCCTGAAAAATACATAGGTGCTACAACTTTTTAAAGTTTTCCTGACATGACTTGTTTTTCTTGTAATGTAATAGATTTTAAAGGTATGCTTAATACAAAGTTACATATCTTTATCTAAAGTTCCTTGCTGTAATAGATAATCTTATTTTTCAGATCTCTAGGGGAATTTTCTTTTCTATATAACACAGTAATTGGTTTTCTTTTCCCCTCTTTAAGTTTTCATTATACATGCATTTAGATCATGCAGTTTGCAAATGTTTGGTGGTAAAGGTTACATACATTTGGACTATATATTCCTTATGTTATGACAAGTACATTAATAGTGGTTAAATATTGAGCAGCATAAATCCAAATAACAAAATCAAATATAAGATTTATTTAAGTCTTCAACTGTTTTCTCTCCATTTTTACACACAATCAAGTAAAGAAACTAATTAGAATGGAAGGAAACAATACTTTGGGATAAAATATCAGTCTAAGTGAACATGACTTAAAAAGATCTTCAATTAACTTTGCTAATAAATAAATTAATTTGTCAGTTTTCACAATATTCTTACAACACTAGGACTTAGAACCTTCTGAAAGCAAATTCTTTACAGGATCATAGGATGTTAGGGTTTGGAAGTGACCCCTGGAGATCTTCAAGTCCAAGCCCCCTTGACAGAGTAGGACCACTTAATGTAAGGACTTTATTTAATATATTAAGTTAAGACTGTGTACCAAAAGATGTTAATTTTAAAAGTGTAATCACTTTTCAGAACGATAACTATAGATGATGTTGTGCAAATCCTTTCAAGCTTACTGACAGCACATGATTTGTTGCTATTATGTGTCCTTAAACATTTCTCTAAATAGATGATTGCCTAAACAATATGGTATTTCTTTTCCTAGTCCAAGATAAATGACCATACAGAAAATTCTTCAGGGCTCTTTTAAAAAGGACTTCCAATATGTATTATTCATATAAGCTAGGCTTCTACTTCCACACCAGTTCCACATTCTTTCCACTCATATAGTGTAAACAAAAATTTGCTCATTGAATGTTTGCAGTAAGAGCATAAAGGTAGGCTGAAATAAATCTACACTGTTTATCAAATAAACATTAGCAAATACTTTCATAAAATATGATAAGATCTACTTTCCTGCTAAAATAAACCTATTATAGAATAAGCCTCATTAGGAAATTCCAGAAAGACACATTGTAAGACCACAAGTACAGAGAAGGTCTATTGGTGTGATTACAGACACTCCACAATAATATAGAGCAGAAGCTGGAGCATATGACTTAAAAGGTCTTTTAACTATCATTTAATCCCTTCTCTTTTCTTCATCCCTTTGCTGAATATCTGGGTAAGCATTGCAATTAATGAATTGCCAAAGCCTTTCAAGCCAAAACCATTTTGAAAGCCCTTATAGGAGGAATACTAAGATTTTTAACCATGTGGTACACTGGCCTCTTGCCAAAAGCCTGAGGGCCATGCCTAATTGATATTCACATCTGCATACATTTTCATCCCCAGAAAATATGAACATACACACGACTGTGATATTTGCTTAGGCTAGTACCACTGACAAGGAAATTCTGACTGAATTCACTGAAAAACAGATGTTTAAGTTAGTTGTAAGGTTTGCCTCCACTGCCACAGTGTAGCCTATGGGCAATAATTTATCATTTTGGGGGGCAATATGCTGCACAACAGATCTCCATGGTGACAGAAGTGCCTGAGGTCAGACATCTCAAGGTGCTTAGAAAACCATAAATACAGATCAGTATCAAATGAGATTGGCAAACTGGATCACTGTACCCTACCAGCAGCAATTGAAACATGCAATTGTTAAAAATTTGGTCCCGTAACCATGATCTTGGAAGCCTAGTGCAGTTGCATTCCTTTTAATATTTGCTATGAAAATACAAATCCTACCTACCTCTATGTGAGTCATAAATGTGATAATTCCTAATTGCACTGTTGGGCTTGCTGAATGACTGACAGATTTCATTATTATTTCTGTGACTGATCTTATCTCTCACTTTGCCTGTGAATCTCAAGACAAACACCAAAAAACCACAAGGCAAATTCATCTGGGACAGAAGGATGACCTTAGTATAGAAAATTATTACTGTCATAAATTTCACTTTTCATGAACACTGTCTTGTGTGCACACACAACCATTTTATTAGTGTTAAATGCATGCTTTTTATATGTATCACATACACAATCACCTCCCTCTTGATCAACACACAGGCAACTCCACTGGGACTCTCCAGAGCCAAGACCACAACTAACTACAGCTTTATTCACAAGGCTGTCTGGGAAGAGGCAGTAACACCTTGCACCTTCTTCTAAACAGTACATAAACTGCAGTATTCAGTGATCAGTCATCACTGGGCTGCAGTCTGCCAGCTTCATTTACCCTCTATATTGTTATGACTATGTCCATCAGGACCAGCTCTCAATTTCTGGGCCAGTAAAAAATCAAACCAAACCAAACCAAAAACAAACAAACAAACAAACAAACAAACAAACAAAAACAACCCACCACCAACCAACCAACAACAAACACCCCAAATATTGTAGTCAATATTTTTAAAACAAGGACAATTAATTTAAAAAATAATATTGGAAACAAGATAAAGCTGTTGCAATTGTTTATTTCATAATATTTATGGAGATGTTTTAGAAAAATAAGTCTGAGTTATTAACCTGTTGCTTACCCTAAACTTATCTAGAAGTATTTTTATTACTATTGATTTTTAAGATTATTTAAAAGTGCTGTATGAATTCAAATATTGGAAAAGCCTATTTTAAACCTGACACATAGAGAAGTAAAACATCCAGAACCACAGACTAACACAGGTCAATAACAATGATCAATTCTGCCTCCCTGGCTTCTTACTTCTTGCCAAATGCACCACCTTTGCAGATGAAGTCGTACAGACAGTAAAACTGATTTGCTGAACCAATGTCTAACAGAGTTTGTTCTATTATAGTTGAGCCAAAGTAATGGAAGTAGCAAGCCCTTCAATGTACAATTTTTCTTGGTAAATATGTTTAGCCTTGTTCCTAGAGCTAAGACAGTGGAGTTTTTGCAGAAACAGTGAATCAATACTAGACACCTGACCCGCTGATCTTCACTCTGTCTTCTAATAGCTGATAAATCTGCTGTGTTGTGAAGAAGCAAAACTCAAGTAACATAGAACTCCTCCACTTGAAGTTTTTATTCAGGCAGCTAAAGCTATCATTATCACTGAAACGGAGTGATGGCAAACTAAAGCCTTATTTTGGTCAGTATGTGGGACAAAAATAGCAATAAAGGTTTATTTTCACAAGGTTGAAATATTCAATCAATTTCATTGTAAACTGAACTCACCAAATGGGTTTATATGGGAGTTGTTTCACTCTCCAAATATTGCTACAGCTCATCTAATAAACTACCCAAAGGAAATATGTTGACACCAAGAAACTGACTAAAATGGCTGCAGAGAAATGGTTGTCTGTAAATATTTGGGTCATACAAAGCAGTGCTGTTTAGAACAAAATGTTGATGCATCAAATATGTACATGATTAGATTACAATTATAAAAGTCACTGCAAAGCATTAAAAATGTAATTGGCAGAGTTTCTACCAGTTAAATCTAATCTCCAATACACATCAGCTGTAACTTGGCTTGTCTTGTTAGGTAAACAAAATGTGTCTTGACTGTCATTGCCATAAAATATTAATGCACTGGAAGTCTCTAAACCTTGCTAAGCATAAGGCCTATTATCACACTTAAGAGCAAAGCAATCTAATAAATCGCTGGCTGTATAAAAACTAAGTCAGCTGGAAGAGACAGTAATCTCCCTAGGGGATAGTAAGCACTTAATCTTCAACTACAGCAGCTGCAGTTCCAAAGAAATTATGTTTCTATTGCTCAGTAGAAATACATTTGTGGTGAATTCTGTTATTTAAACTCTAGTGGGATCATTGGGAGTGTCCATATATTATCAACAATACAAAATGAACTAACAAAACCATCTATGGCATAGGCAACCTTTTTTTTTTTTATGATTATTATTGTACTTTATCAGTGTTGCCTTTAGTTAGGTCCAAATAAAAGCTGATGTGGAAGTTCCTAATATGCATTTGCTAATAACATCAAGCTCATACATAAATGATCTTTTGTGTTTACTGAGCACTGAGATGATTGCTTTAATTGAAAACAACTTACTTGTTTGACATTGGTATGAGGTCCTTGAGGCTGTATTAAACCATAAACACAATATTGTCATATACTTTGTAACAGAACAGATAACATCATGATTATATTATATTCATAGTGTACTTTGGGATCATACTGTGCTGTGTCATTCAAGATAAACAAATCACCTGATATGCAAGACTGCACATACACAGTAGCTAACAGAAAAAATACCTTAGTCAGGATATTAGAAAAAATGTATCTGTTCCTTTGAGATTACTAGGAAAATAGTTTGCCCTCAGCATGGACTAGAACAGCACCAAAATAGCATGAATTGCACTTGTAGATGATACTAAAAGATTTCATAGGAAAAGTGTATGATAGAAAAATAATTTTAAAATATGCTACAAGCAAATGGGAATTGCCCCTGAAAAAGGTGTTAATAGCTTATAGGAAAAATTAAGTGTTTGATGACATGTTTTCCATTAAATTATGTTTTAAGTAAATATTAGGATTTTTAGTTTAAATCTCATGAAACAAAACCAGTATTTTCTTGAACATTACAGTCTACCTATTTAGTCCTACACAAAATCTTGCAACGGTTGAGTATGGAAAGGACATAGGGAAGTCTGCAGTCCAAGCCTTGCTCAAAGCACTTCTAATTAAGTCAGGGCTGCATCCAGTCAAGATTTTAATTTCTTCCAGGCCACAGATTCTGCAACTTCACCAGTCAATCTGCTCCAGTATTTAATTTTCCCCATAGGGAACATCTTCCACTTATGTAATAAAAATTTCCTATTTTCCAACTTCTGACTATTTTCCTACCACTCTGCACCTCCAAATCTGACTTCATCTTCCCTATTTCCTCCTTTGTTAAGTTTAAGCTGCAGTAAGGATTCATAGTTTCATAGTTTCATAGTTTCAGTTAGGGTTGGAAGGGACCACAAGGATCATCTAGTTCCAACCCCCCCCGCCATGGGCAGGGACACCCCACACAAGATCACACTGGACAGAACCTCATCCAGCCTGGTCTTAAACACCTCAAGGGATGGGGCCTCAACCACCTCCCTGGACAACCCATTCCAGGCCTTCACCACCCTCACGGTGAAGAACTTCCTCCTCATGTCCAGCCTGAATCTCCCCATCTCCAGCTTCATCCCATTCCCCCTAGTCCTATCACTCCCTGATAGCCTGAAAAGTCCCTCCCCAGCCTTCTTGTAGGACCCCTTCAGATACTGGAAGGCCTCTTCATAATGAAGTCAAACAAGCCAAGTTCCCTCACTGTTTTCTTATATACCACGTGATCCAGCTTCCTGACCATTATGGGGGACCTCCACTAGACTCCATCCACAATGTCCAGATCTTTCTTGTACTGAGGAGCCAAAAATGGACACCATACTTAAGATGTAGTCTCACAAAGCTCTCACATGGGGAGAAAATCATCCTGCTCAACCTGTTGACTGCACTTTTGTTAGTAAGTCTTCTACATATTAAAAACTGCAATAGCTGAATGTGTCCAGGACCTATGACTCTGTCAGACCTGCAAGATAATACCATGATGGTATGGTGGTGCCCAAGATAAAGGTGACTGTAATCAAATTAGAAAGTACCTGCATGATATAGTGGGAAAGACAAGTGCAGGAACAGAAGAATGTGGACATGAAGAAAACACAACATTTATGTATGTTTGTATTTATTTATTTATCCATCATTTATTATATTTATGTACATTAGAGGTTGGAAGGGACCTCCAGAGATCATGGGGTCCAACCCCACTGCCAAAGTAGGATCACCTAGGATGGTACACACAGGAATGCATTCAGATGGATTTTGAATGTGTCCAGGGGAGGAGGCTCCACAATTTCTCTGGGCAGTCTGTTCCAGTGTTCCCTTACCTTCACTGTAAAGAAGTTTCTCCTCATGTTGAGGTGAAACATTCTATGTTCAAGCTTGTACCCATTGTTCCTTGTCTTGTTACTGCACACCACCAAAAAGATATTGGCCCCCTCCACTTGACACCTGCTCCTCAGACATTTAAACACATTGGTCAGATCCACTCTCAGTCTTCTCAAGACTAAACAGCCCCAGGGATTTCAGTCTCTCTTCATAGGGGAGATGCTCAAGTCCCCTCATCACCCTTTTGGCTCTCCGTTGGCTTCTTTGCAACAGATCCCTGTCTCTCTTGAATTGGAGAGCCCAGAACTCAACAGAGTATTCCAGGTGTGGTCTCACCAGGGCAGGGCAGAGCAGAGTGGGAGAAGAACCTCCCTAGACCTGCTGGACACACTTTTCTTGATGCGTCCCAGGATACCATTGGTTCTCTTGGCCACAAGGGCACATTACTGTCCCATAGAGAATTTGCTGTCCACCAGCGCTCCAAGGCCTTTCTCCGTGGAGCTGCTTTCCAGCAGGGCAGCCCCTAGCCTGTAGTGATGTTTGCTGTTATTCCTGCCCAGCTGCAGGACCTTGCACTAGTCCTTACAGACTTCATGAAGTTTGCCTGCGCCCAGCTCTCCAGCCTGTCCAGGTCTTGTTGGATGGCTGCGCAGCCTGATAGGGTGTCAGCCACCCCTCCCAGCTTTGTATCATCAGAAAACTTGCTGAGGATGTACTCAATGCCCTCATCCAGGTTGTTGATAAAGATATTGAACAAAACTGATCTCTGGGAAACACCACTGACCACAGGCCTCCAAGTTGACTCTGTGCCACTGATGACAACCCTCTGTTGAGCCAGCTTTCAATCTATCTCACAGACCAATCATCTATGCTGAATTTCTTGAGCTTTTCTATGATGGTATTATGGGAGACAGTATAAAAATGTAGCTAAATATTTAGTATTTCCTGACACTGTGCAGGTATGTTTTTACATTGTAAACCATTTATTTTTCCACTCTTATAGAAATACAGAAATTGCCCTTCCTTTTCTTCCAGCTGTCTTTTTGTCTTTCTTAGATCTATCATATTGTTTTCTGTGGCATCCTAACCAGTTCATCGATTTTCTATCTTTTACTGGATTTTAAGTTTCCTGGAAAGGCTCAGAGACTGTTTTCAGATGATTTCAGATCATAAGACCCTATGAAAAACTGAGAAAGTTGGACCTGTTCAGGTTCAAAATAAGACCAGATGCCTAAAATGGAATACTTGGAGCAGAAAATATATATGTATGTATAGCAGTTTCTCTATGGCATTATTCATAAGAGCAAAGGGGTGAGAAATGACAGTGAAAGGCAGCAAAATTTAAACTGATAAAAGGAAACATATAATCTACAAAATTCCACCTGTAAAAATCATTAGTATAGCATACCTCCACGAATGAGGATCTAAGCAGGATACCATTAGGCATTACAGTGATATTCATTATGACTGCCTACATTTGAAAGTCCTTAAGGTTGCAAGAGTTAGCATTTTGTAGGGGGTGCAGGGCGGGAGGGAAGGTGGGGAGAATTAAAAAGAAGAAAAAAAAAAGAAAAAAAAAAGAAAAAGGAAAAAAAAGAAAAGAAGAGAAGAGAAGAGAAGAGAAGAGAAGAGAAGAGAAGAGAAGAGAAGAGAAGAGAAGAGAAGAGAAGAGAAAGAAAAGAGAAGAGAAGAGAAGAGAAGAGAGAAGAGAAGAGAAGAGAAAAAGAGAAAGAGAAGAGAAGAAGAAAGAGAGAGAAGAAAGAAGAGAAAGAAGAAAAGAAAAGAAAGAAAAGAAAAGAAAAGAAAAAAGAAAAGAAAAAAGAAAGAAAAGAAAAGAAAAGAAAAGAAAAGAAAAGAAAAGAAAAGAAAAGAAAAGAAAAGAAAAGAAAAGAAAAGAAAAGAAAAGCAGATGCAAAGTTGCTTAAGTAAGCTTAATTGTCTCCCTTGTGTATATATGCATTATGATACAAACTTCATGATTACCTACCTACATGATTACTTGTTATTGCTTCAAATACTGGTAATCCCTATCTTTGAACTGCTTGAATTTTCACCCCTAATAACATTTCCAATTTCTTTCCTTTCTTTTAAATTGAAAAATAAATTTTCAGTATGGAAACTGAGCTTCAGAATGCTAGAACCATTAATTCCAACAGTACCTGAACTAATGACACAACTAGTTGCAGTGGGAGGTTTTTTCTCTGTTAAATCAGCTAGTAAAGAATGACAAAAGGGACTACTATGGAGATTTGCAAATGATTCTAACACTGGACTACACAAAACCTCTTGTTCTAGAGCCAAGTGCATAACAGAACCAGCCACTTCTCTCAGATCCAGCAATAGTTTTCCATGTCTCACACCTCTGTACCAAGGACTAGCCAGCTTACCCATCTGTTCCTCTCCTTGACTCATGCCTTTACTTTTGCCTATCCTGACTGCTATGAATTTTTGTCTTTCTTTTGACTCTGGGCCCTTCCACTAAGTCTGTGGGTCCCAACAGGCCAACAAAAATGCTGATTTGTTATTAAGAAGAAATTTGCAAGAAAGATACCAATCTGAATCTTTTAGGGGTTGTTTATACTGTGAACTGGATATAGAACAAAGCATTCCCTGAAGCTGGTAAATCAGAACATCATCTTAGCTCTCAGAGTAGCAATGTGCCTGCACAGTAATGACTGCTGGAATTACCATGCAGATCAAGTGTGCGGCCTAACAAAGCTCTCAATGAAGCTGGAATGGGCAAGAAGAAGAGTGTTTCAATGAACACTCTTCTGCCATGATAGCTGTGCTTTTCTTAGTATAATAGAGGGGAGGCAGCAGACTGGTTGGCAATAATATTGTAGATACATGAATATCTTTCTCTGTTACAAGTCCTCCTATCTTTCCTGTCAATTCAGATCTGAGATTTGCTAGCAATGTTCATTTATTCATATAGATGCCTAGATAGTTAAATGTGTCAAGTTTTTTGGCAGATTTTTATTGAAGAGTGACCTGGAAACAAGTAGGAATTCCACACTCCCATCTCTGACCAGTTCTGTCAAGGTTGAGACACACCAAGATATATCATGATCTTGGTAAAGGGGTCAAAATAAGCTTAGCATTATAGAAGATTTAGTTTGGAAAGAAAGATCTGATTCTGATTCATGAAGTTGAATCACTAAGCCATTGCTTAATTATGTTTGTTTAAAGTAATAGGAAAACAATGGCACCTGCAGCCACAAGGAAACAGGGAGGCTAAAAGGAGGTATTATTAATGTAACACACTGCTAAAGTGTTATTTGTGTTAGGCCAGCTAAACAATATCAGTTTGTCAGAGGCTTTGTTCTACTCATTATTATTTCTTCTCCATAAAAAGGGAGAAAAAACTTCCACCTGCATTTTTTTCCCCAAGGTATGAAAAATATAATCCTAACACATTACACACTCTACTTCAGGCCCTCTATTAAAAACAGATCATAATAATGGAACAGACATCTTAAGTGCTTTGAGATCACACTTATTTGGGGAGTAGGTGTTAATGATGCATAGCTGTTTTCTTTAGGATTTACTCATTGGCACATACCTCATAAGCAGAAATGCTTACTGTACTGGTTTGAACTACATAATATTCTCTACTATCAGAAGCATGAATTTATGGCTGCAGCATTTACAGCTGTACTTCATTACAACCTTTTAAAAAAAAAAAAAAACAAAACAAACTTGTTCTGGCTCTTGCCTTTCAAGCCCCTGAGCAGGTGGCTACGTTTTCACTTGTTACCAATTTCAGACAGGTATTCCTTTCCCTTTTCCATCTGTTTTATGTATACTTATGTAATCTGAAAACTTTGTAGCATGTAAGTAAAATATTTTGTGTAAATCAACTGAAAACATCGCCTCTGCTTTTTTCCCCCCTCCCTTTCTTATCTCCTGGTAAGGAGAGAGGGGAGAGAGGAGACAGAAGGGGAAGTGGGGACTAAAACCACCGCATTCTTTTTGTGCCCAACACAGGCAGTGAAAGCAGCTGTCTTAATTAAAACAGTTGGACTTTGGCAGGAGAGCGCTGATTTGAAGTACACAAAGAACATGTTTCCCTTTATGTTAAGACATTTACTTTCCTGGCTCTGATACCTCTTCAGGTGCCATTACATAAGCTCTTGTATAGGCTGTCATGCATTTTTTTTGGTTTTGCATGCCCTTTGATAACTGTTATTTCTTTTGTGATGCTTGTATTTGTCACCATGATGAAATGGCTTAAGGTTACCCTGATACTGTGTCTTATACTTGCTGTTTTGATTTGGTGTGAGTTTAGGCTGGATGTTAGGAAGAAGTTTTACAGAGAGAGAGTGATTGCCCATTGCAATGGGCTGCCTAGGGAGGCGGTGGAGTCACTGTCATTGGAAGTGTTCAGGACAAGACTTGATAGGGTGCTTGGTTGCATGGTTTAGTTGATTAGGTGGTTTGGGTGGTAGGCTGGACACGATGATCTTGAAGGTCTCTTCCAACCTGGTCTATTCTATTCTATTCTATTCTATTCTATTCTAATTATACACAAGGAAAACAGCTCATGCTGCAAAGGATGAGGATGACGTAGTGCCATCATGAGAACACAAAGAGCCAGAGACAGTTACCTGATCTTTATCATTGGGCGAGTTACATGATATATGGAAGGACTATGGCTGCCAGCCAAATGAGTCTATTGTCACCTGGCTGCTCCGATGTTGGGATATGGAAGCTAATTGTTTGGAGTTGGGAGCAGGGATCTCTGTTTAGGGAAGCAGGTCTTGACAGATGTGTTGGGAAATCTGTACAAACCCTCAGCCTCTGGAGACAGCTTCTAGCAGCTGTGAAGAGGATATACCACACGAAGAATGATATAAGGGATGATTTTGGGAGATGGACTACCATGGAGAAAGGCATCCAATACTTGAAGGAGCTAGCTGTGCTGGAGAAGCTGTACAATGAGAGGAATGACAATCAGTTTGTATGAGCTGCACCACCATCATATGCCAACATACTGGCAATTACAGTCTGGGCCATGAGAGATGGCCAAGGACAAACAGTGGATGAAACAGAATGTTCTGGCAATACAAGGGAATTCTCTCAAGTCTCTTTTCTAAAGTACAGGTAATGTGTTTGAGCTGTGGAGGAGCTGACTCAAAAGGTTGACCAACTCCAGGAGGACTCAACCTGTTCCCACTCTGAGCAGCCTAGGGTTTCACCTGTTTAATGCAGGTGTGTTCCTGTCCAAGAAAGGAAAACTGGGAAGCAGACACCTCAAAGCATCCTCTGGTTTTGCTTACTTGACCAGGGGGAGGACATGAAAAAGTGGGATGGAAAGCCCACTTCAGCTCTAGCTGCTCCAGTCTGTGGATTTCAAGGAAATTATTCTCAGAAGAACATTGCCCCTCTTTCCAGTAGAAAATCCTCTAAAAAGAGCAAACTAATTGATACTGCCTCTGATTTCCTTGAAGGGACCTCTAGGGTATACTTAGAATATGCACATGATTCCAACCAGGTAGAGGAGAGGGACAACCAAGTCTATTGGACTGTGTGGATCAGGTGGCCTGGTACATCAAAACCACAAAACTATAAAGCTTTAGTGGAGGCAGGCATACAATGTATTCTGATGCTGTCAAACTACGAGGGGGCAGAACCTATCTACATTTTTGGAGTGACAGGGGGATTCCAACAGCTAGGCATGTTAGAAGCTGAGGTAAGCCTAACTGGGAGTGAATGGCACAAACACACCTTTGCAACTGGCCCAGGGACCCCATGAATTCTTGGCATAGATTATTTTAAGAGCATATTTCAAGGATCCTAAAGGATACTGATGGGCATTTGGTATAGCTGCCTTAGAAATAGAGGAAAAGGAACAATGAACTGCCTTGTCTGGTCTTTCAAAGGACCCCCTTTGTGGTGGGTCCAACAAATACCAAATACCATTGCAATGGTGCACTGGAGGCAATATCACACCAATCAGGACTCTGTGATACTTATCTATAAACTAATTTGACAACTAGAGAGATCAACGGTGATCACTAAGACTTACCCTTCAACAGCTCTACATGGCCAATAAAGAAATTTAGTGATGAATGGAGATCAACAGTGAACTACGATACTCTGAATGAGGTCACACCAGTGATGAATGCTGTTGTGCTAGACACGCTGGAGGTCCAGTACCAGCTGGAGTCTAAGGCAGCCAAACGGTATGCCACAACTGACATTGTTAATGCATTCTTCTCCATTCCCATAGAACCAGAATGCAGGCCACAGTTTGCCTTCACCTGAAGAAGTATGCAATATACCTGGAATTGATTGCCCCAGGGGTAGAAACACAGCCCCACCATTCTTCATGGACTGATCCACGCTGTACTGGAAAATGGTGAAGCTCCAGAATACTTGAAATACATTGAAGACATCATTGTGTGGAGAGTGACAGAGCAGAGGTGGTTTATGAGAAGAAAATAATCCAGTTTCTTCTGAAGGCTGGATTCACCATAAAGCAAAGGTCAAGAGAAATAGAGAACCAGGTTTTAGGGATAAGTTATGATCACGGCTCAGTTCACAAGGCAAGCTATGAGCAACTAGTGGGATGCACCTGTGCCAGAGGGGAAACTGGATTCCTGGGCAGAAGTTGGTAGGGCTCATGGATAGTGCTTTAAACTAGATTTGAAGGGGGAAAGGTTTATTAATCTCATGCTGATCTGTGACAAATAGTGGGACACCTCACAAGAGGTACAGGATGAAGTGCTAGGAAAGGACTCAATCTGTTGCCCTGAAGCAAGCCAGGGGTGATGCATTGGGACACCCCCAGAGGATCAAGGGGGGTTCACCTAAGAGGGTAACAAGTCCAGATGAGCTGAAGTGCCTTTATGCAAATGCATGCAACTTGGGCAATAAACAAGAGGAATTAAGGGCCACAGTGCTGCTGGAAAACCATGACATAGTGGCTATTAATGAAACTTGGTGAGATGATTCCCATGAGTGGAGTGTATGGATAGATGGGTACAAGCGCTTCAGGAAGAACAGGCAGGGTATGAGGGGAGGAAGTGTTGCCCTCTACATCACTGACCAGCTGGAAGGGGTGGAGCTCCACCTGGGAAAGGATGATGAGCTGATTGAGAGCATATGGGTTAAGATTAAATGACCTTTTGAACATAAGCAACCATATTCAGGGCAGTTCATGTGTTTTTATGTATTTTACTTTTAAAGAAGGGGAAATAAATTCTTTCCACCATGAGCCAAGAAATTACTATCCCAGCTGGTATTGCTGCACTGAAGCATGAAGATGCTCCACATTGTCTAAGGCATACAACATCATAATCTCCATCCTTTCCTCAAATTCTTTCCAGCTGCTGTTACTGTTATCTGCTTACTGGGCTGCCATGGATATTAGATGATGAGCTGTGTCAGTGAGCTGAGTTCATCTGTCTGGAAAATCAGGATAGCGTTATCAGCCACAGTCACAGCAAATAGGTGTAGAAATAGCAAGAGCACAGCATATTTTTACTAGAACCATATTACTCAGTTTCTACCTTCAGCTCAGCTTCCTTTACCCATACTCTTCAAGAAGATGCTCGTTTCCACTGGTAAAGGCTATTACATACAATAGGAATGGCCCTAACAGAAAAACAACCAACCAACCAACCACCAAAACCCACTCTTTTTTTCTCACTGAAAAAATGATTGCCAGTTCTGCACCAGGATGAATGTTTTAGAATCTAATGGGGGTTTTGCAGCAGATATGATTACTTTAAACACTTTCTTTACAATAAATAAACAAACAAACAAATAAATATATTTCACAAGTAAGTTTTCTATAGCTAAGTTATAAGAATGAATAATTATTGCTGGTACACTGAACAACTTCAATCATTAAAGCAGTAGATATACTCCAGCAACCTTATTACTGCATTATCTGCTTGAGTAGATAATTATAGTGTAAGTCTACAGTTTAATGTAGTGGAATGAGTGACTCATAAAATAAACCAAGAAATATATCAGTCTATTCAGATATTCCCCATAGAATTCCAAGGTACTATCAGTTTTAGGAAATATGAATGAAACAAAAACTCCAAACTCCACATGTTGAGTGTCTTTACAGTTGAAAGTTTAAGAGAAATTCCAGAGGCACAAGAGAGAGATTTTTCTTCAGGAAAGATCAGACTTGCAACAAGCCCATTAACTATTCTGCATGACTGTGTAATACCACTAGAAGGTAAAAGGCAGGATGTAATTCATTTTACTGAAAGGGCAACAACTATCACTTGGTGAAACTATGATTTTCATAGCAGTTTATAATCCCATATGATTAAATAGCTAGTATATATCATGTTATGTTAGAGCCTGTTGTGTAATAGTGAATAAAAAATGTAGATAAAGTGGCCTTTTTGATGTATATCACAAGTTAACTTGTACACTGGCCATATTAGAAGCAAGTAAATTCCATTATCTGACATTTACTTACAGGTACATCATTATTTAAGGCTGGATATTGTGAACATGCTGTAAAGGTCATTCTGTCTGACAATCAGTGAGTTATCTTGGTGGAAGTAGGCTCACATTTTATAATGCAGGTACTGCATATGCCGTAGCTTTATGACTCTTCCATTATTGAAACATTTTATTTTATAAATAAATACCTTAAGCAATAGTCACTAAATCTGTATTTAGAGGAAATCTCTTCCTCAACTAAATGCAAACAAGTCATTTGGAGACAGAATATTCAATTCCTCAATTATGCTCAAAAAAAGGCAAAAAAATCATAGTTTTGTGCAGAAAAAAGAAACAAAAAAAAAAAACACCAAACACCACAGCTGTTGAAAGTACAATGCATGTTTTATATACTTCCCATCATAAATCCATGCAAGTTTTTTTCCAAAATTTTCACAATTTAGTTAAAGAGTTTAAGGTGGCAGCCTTTGGTGATTTTTCTTAAAAGAGGTTCAGTGATATATATCAATATCAGAAGTGGTCAGGGAATGCAACCCCTTCTCTCTAGATCCAATTTCAGTGTAAATGGTAGGCAACTTTAGAGCAAACAGCAGGAGACCTGTGTAGATAAAGAAATCTGTCTAAACTTTTGAAAACTGCTTCAGGTAATGAGCCCTTTACAGGATAAGAAGCATACTACTACACTCTTTACAAAGGTCGGTAATCCTGACTAATTTCATTATGGTGAGATAGGGCCTCATTGCATGAAATACTGAGATATTGCACATACCCTGAACAAATGGAGTATGTGTGTGGTGGTTTGAGCCTTAACTGGAAGTTAAGAGCTCAGGTGGGGGACAAGGCTGAGAATCTCTCCCCCACTCCCCCCCCTTCCCTCCCAACAGAGAGGGGAGAAAAGGAAGAGCAAATCCACCAAACAATAATTTGGAGTCGGCTTGGAAGTAGAGAGGCAAAGAGTTGTCTTTAAGCAATATATATATATATATATATATATATATATATATATATAACAACAACAGGAGAAAGGTTCACAAGGGGAAGGAACAAGGATGGATGGGAGGGGGACAAAAAAAACAAGAGAATAATACAAAACCAGCCTTTCTCTGAGGAAGCGTGGAGGCAGCAGGTTCAACCTCGTGGCAGAGGAGCAGGAGGGTAGCTGCAGTAGCTCTCGTCCAGCAGAGGCAGAAGCCAGAAAAGCCGGGGGCCAACAGCTATGAGGTCCTGCTTTTTATACCCTAGCTGGGCAGGAAGGGGGGAGTGGAACAGACTCAGCTTCCCAGGTGAAAAATGCCCTGCAGGGAGTGAAAAGTACCTGCAAGCCCTCCACCCTGCTTTGTTCTTTTGTTCCCAGAAAAGGGTGTTAACCCACCACAATGTGTCATACCAAAATATCAACACTGAGATCTCATTTCACCAGGTTTTAGGTATTTCAGATTTGGAATATGATCATGTTAAATGCTGCTAAATGCGAACCTGTTTTGCTGATAAAGGGAATTTCACACAAGACTGGAATGAAGAAATTGTACTAAGTGACTACATGGCAATTAGAGTCAGTTCTCGATTCATTAGTACTGAATGGAAAGTTGACACAAAAATTAAACAAAAAGGTTCATGCTAAATCTTTTTTCCTGCACTTTTCTGCAATCCATGCAAAAATTATAAAAAAACAGTTGTCAGTTGCTACAGAGTTGTCAGAATATCTTACAGTTACCCAGACATTATTGTCACAGAAGTGTTACCTTGGGTGAAAGACCTGGTGAATCATTTTCCCATTTATGAGTCATTGAGACAATAGCTCAGCACACTGGGATGAGACCTTAAAGATCAGAGACTTGCAAGCTCCCCCCTGTCACTTCTGAAATGGGTCACTGTCTCAAGAAAATCTGAAGAGAGAAAATAACTCCAAGTTTGTTTTCTTGGGTTTGGCAGAGTAGCAAATCAGCTTCCACTGGCTTCACCACTGCTTTGTATATGGTTAAAATGCATATATTATTTTTTTTTTCTTCAGAAGATAACAATTCAAAGTAGGAGTTTCCAGAATAATCAGCAAAAAGAAAAAAAAATCATCTGAAATGAATTTTTTTCACCTTGCAAAAAGCGCAATTTGGTAGTGAAGCGAACCCTGTCATCACTGAGGAAGGCAAACAACTTTAAGCATGAAGTGTTCTCATTTTAAAACTGTGACAAAGGATAAGCATATCTTTTGGTGGGGATGAGACAAGAGAAGAGATATTTTGTTGTCAACAGAGCTTTCATGAACCATTGAATCACTTAATCTTTGCTGCTCCTTGACGAACTGAAGACTAGCATTATCCCCTGCCACATCACAAAGGCCTCAAATACCCCCAGTATTAGTATTGCTGGAATCTAATGTAACATTGCTAGAACCTTATCACAGGTCCTGGTTAGGGTGACATGGACCTGTGCCAGTTTTTGGACTGACAATCACATGTTATCATTATTCATCCAAGTTCTAGAATGTGCATTTTGCTGAGACCTTGTAGAGAGTGAAGAGAATGAGTGGATCCTACCTAAACCGGGTATCCCTGGTGTCCAGTCTCTTTTTCTCTTGCCTCCTGCACACCAATCAATGTTCGTGCCCAGATGCCATAGAACTGTAACTGGAAAATCTTTTAGCTGGTATGCAGGATTTTGCTTCTTGAAACAAAACTACTGTTGATGTGTGTGGTAATCAGTGATGTATGGCATCATAATGTTTATAGATTTAGGATGTTCTGTTATAGCTGTTATCTTTTATATTCATCCCATACCATCAAACAGTGGCTCATGTTCAAACATCTTCTATAAAGAACAGACCTAGAGCTACACTTCAGACCATCATTAGCTCTGAAATCCAAGTGCTAGGAAGGCATTCTGTTTTCCAGCAAGACTTCCTGAAACAGTAATAATATGACACCTAGGGACTGTCCAAGGCACTGTACTTAATCCCAGACATATCTTTGACCAAAGTAAAATCTCAAGCCTTATAATGTACATCTAGATGAGTAGAACTAAATGCATAGATAGATATTTAGCTTTAGCATTCACTGTAATCTCTGAGCTTGTCCTGGAAGAGGCATTACCCTGGGGGGTGGGGGAATCTGGACTCTGTGCCTCATGTTTCAGATAGGCAACTGCACGTATCGGAGGCTATATCAGAAAGCATGTGCAGTTTGCCTGCCTTGTAGCATTTTGAACGGATTGGCTGGATTTGAATAGGTCATCTGTCATTGGGCCATTCAGTTTCCAAAAAGGGAATTTATAGGGGATGATTTGAGAGTGAGTGATCTCTCTCTGTGTCTAATTTTGGAATTTACCTTGTTGATTATTCCTGCCTTTTGAATTACAAATTGCAACTCAGCGTATTGCTTCTTCCAGCAAAGGTTTTGATGATTAATAGCTCAGTGGTTTGTGAGTAACTCATGCTAATTTGCCTGGTTACTTCTAAAGTTTATAGCCTGTGTACCTGATGCTTAACTCCATTGTGAAGCCAAGGCAGTCCATCTCTCCACCAGAGGTGGCATTGCCGTTTGTTTTCACGCTTATAAAAATTTCCAGTTTGCTCTTCTGTATTCCAAGTTTCTGATTTTCCTACACTGTTATTCCACTGTTTATTAGCATCCTATTGTGTATAATCAACCTATCATCAACTGGGCAAACGAACCTGGAACAAATTGGTTCAGAAAAATAATTTTTGATATCTAATAAATCATATCCATATTTTATCATATTTCTGGCTTATAACTTTTATCATAAACTGTATCAGAGCTGTTTTCCTTGGAAAATAATAACAACATTTTTTTGAATGAGTGTATGATTGACATGCTTAGTTTCATCCAGCTAATTGAATGGACTTGGGTCTCCTGCCTTTACAAGTCAAGTAATCTCTAAGAAAATCAGAGTACATGGCATAAGACCTGATCTCTCCTTCTTCGTTATTAGTAGGTCACTGTGCTTTTTAGTACCAGTGACTTTATTGCAATACCATGTCACCTTTATCCTTTCCTCTGTATTTTAGTCTTCCTATCTAAAAGCTTAAATTTCTAATTGCTTGCTATAGTGGACATTTGCATCATCTGACACACAATACTAAGTAACACAGTTAAGAGAGACAGAATTTAATTTCTTACAGTTACATATTTTAAGTTGAAAATATTATTTTATTATTCCCCTGTTTTAGAAACAAAATGTTTAAATCCTCAGAAGACAGAGAAGTAGGAAATGTTTTCTGCAAAGACCAAGCATACATCAGCAAGATTGTATTTCAAAATGTGATCAGCAGGCTATGATTAAAATAATAATTTCCCTGGAAACTACTCCATAATTTCACTAAAAAATATTCAGAAATAGCAAGAGGCTTTTATTTTAACTTAATATTTAACATGAATAAGGCAAAAAAATCAATAGCTGCTAGATAAAGTCAAAACCACAGCCTGCTAAAATACATATTACTTGCATTGCAAGGATTCACTTGGATTTAAATCTGAAAGAGATAATATTCATCAGCTCTGAGATTTCCAACTATATCCAAAACAGTAACCATTTGCAATACATATAAAAGCTAATATTTTAGAAAATCAAGTCATATATATATGTGTGTGTGTGTGTGTGTGTGTGTGTGTGTTTATCTATCTTTCAGAATGACAGGTGAATGAGACTGGGCCGTCCTGAGAGCTGGAAAATTACAGTAAGCCATTAAATTTTGGCGTAGACAAGAAAACTGTAGCACTACTGCATCAGTCTAAGAGGAATTCCATCAACTGAATACAAATTTATGCTCAGAATATGGTCCTTTATTTCTCGTACAGTGATCTTCAGAAGTTTTACAGTAGGGCATTGGTGTCCAGCACTCACACTGAGGGACCTATTCTGTGCTCTTGTCCAACTCCATGTACAGGAAAATATATATATATACTAATAAAAGCTTGAGACAGATTTTCCTTCTCCTTTTGCTACTACTTATGGCAGAATAAAAATAAAACACCACAAATATTTATTAATTTGTGATTAAAAATACAACTAATTTTCCAGTTTTCTTATTTTCTTTTTCTTTTTCCTGTTAATTTAATCTCCTTTCTCAGAAGCATTTTATCAAACAATCCCAGTTATGCTTCAGTTTGTTATTGCTCTTCACATGCATCAGACAACACTGGGTACCACACCAGAAAGGTATTGATCTAATGAGAGTTGCCAGAAGGGCTCAGCGTCTACCATTTTTCAGCTATTAATCTCAAAATGGGCCTAGTCTTCCACTGCCAAAAACAAAAGAAAAAAAAAATTACTAGTACTGGCTACTGCCTGAAAAAAGTTCAATGCAGTTTGAGTTAATTTGCACCAAAAAAAAAAATGCATCCCAGATGCTTTCTAAAAAAGTGCTGCCTCCTGAGTAGTGTACACATAGAGGGCAAGAAGCGAGAGACTCTTTAAACTGCAAATGCCCCAACTACAAGTGAGGCTAAATCCATCACAGGATCATTTACCAAACTCCATTCATCTCGTTCTCAAAGAATTAAGTGTCCATCATCTCACTCTCTAAGAATTAAGCAGGGCTTGCTGTTGCATTTTTCCAGGAGGCAGAAGGAAAGAAAATTCCCACCTTTTACAAAACAGTTCCTCAGACACAGGACTAAGAATGTCTTTGAAGAAGGTGATCTTTATTCAGTTTCTGTTTGCCAGAGGGGATCCAGGTGGTACCTGGACTCCATACTGTAGTGCTCATGGGGATTATCTTTTTTTCCTGGCTTCAAAAGCTACAGTTGTATTGTCTTTTATCACTGTATTTCTGTATAGGTAGTGTTAAGGTGGCAGTTTGTTCATGGGTACTGCAAGAACTAGGTAGAAAGCAAGTGCTATGAGCCCAAAGACTGTCCTTTCCACCTTTACTCTAAAGATATACTTTGAGACAAAGAGGGAGATGAAAGATTAACTCTTGTTAATTACCTATAAATCACACCTAGAAAAGAGGTCCATTCTCTTAAAATGCATGGGACAAGGTTATGCCTTGCCATTGTGAAGAATGCAGCAGGAGTTACCACTAGACTTTATGTAATGGGAGAAACATTGCCTCTGTTAACGTACTTATGACACATATTCTCATTAATGGTGCAATCTGCACAGTGGCACTGGGCATATTCCAAGAAATTGCATCAGTTCAAGACCCACAACAGGCTTGGTTATAATCAGGCTGCAATGAGATGCTCAACCCTGCCAGTTTATGCTACTTGGGCAGCAGAGAAGGGTGTTATTAAGATCCTTGATTAAATAGTTTGCATATTTTTAAGTGATACCTTTTTTTGACAGTAAATATATTCTTATTAGAATTAGGCATTTAAACACCAGGGTCTAGCAATTGCAAGTGCTGACAAGTACTGTGTTCTTTAATAAAAAAGAATTAGCAGCAGTATTTCCTTTTAGCAAATGTTTTGACAGGTAAGGGATGTTAATACATTCCCCAAAATAGATTGTTGCTGGTGGTGCCCACAGAAAGCAACAAATACCAAGGTCTTACCTGTACAAAGGTTATATGTAAAACTAAAGACCTTTTGAGGGGGAAAGATGCTGGTACTGCTAAATCTTTGTTCTTTCATCTGATTAGGAATTCTACTACTATGATTAGTGTTGGTATACAAAAACATGCACTGTGGCCAGCAAAGTTTACAAGGGGCCCTATGGAGTTCTGATGACACATTATCTGATCTGTGACATCACTATCTCCAGATTTTAAATTCAGTAGCCTGAATCCAGCTATAGTGTTTTCTTACAAATGCACTCAAACTGTACCTGAAAGTGGGCAGGAGCAGCAGCAGTGAGAGGAGGAAACCATGTCTCTTCTAGTATTTACTACCTTTGCTATTCACAATTTGCTTGATAACTTAAGGGGGGGGGGGGGGGGAAGGAAAAAAAGAAACAGATAACATGAGAAGTGTCAGAGCACAACATCAAAATGCACCTGCCTGGTTTTAAAACTTGAAAAATACATCAAGAAACTGTTGCTTTACACTCTTCTATGCTTTCCTTTCTCCTCAGTGAGAGATTCCCAGCATTGTGATTTTAAGTGCTGCTAGCCTATGATTGTTTTAACTAGAAATGTATTCTCCATAAAAATACATTTTATCTACTCCTATCAAGATTTTTATTGTGATCAAAATGCTGTGCCATTATTTTTCTGTAAGTGCTTACTAAAAAATCTTGTCATATAATGTTTTCATATAAAAATGAAAATTTCTACTAAGTCCTACTGCTTTGGGTCTGCTGTTATACTATGTATAAGCCAGGTGAATAGTTTCATTTGGACTCTCCTCCAAGAAGTTATCAGGTTTGTTTCTTGGTCAAGCATATCACCTTCAATTTATAAACACCATCTTCTAACCAAAGGGCATCAGAATCTTCCTCACTTGTGTCAACTCATTTAGTTTCTGTGAGCCCCCTGAATGAATGGAATGGATATAAAAGTGGGATGCAGTATATTTTATAAGAGAAAATAAAACAACACAGAAACAAACCAAAGCAAACAATACAAACAAACAAAAAAAAACCCCACCCCACAAAATACAAGTTTAAATCAGCATTTAAACCAAAAAAAAACACAGACAAAAAAAAATCCAACCAGAAAACCCAAACACACACACACACACTCCAAACAAACAAACAAACAGAAAAACCCACCACATAATTCCAACACTGGCTGGGTCAGCTAACCATTGATTTCTGACAGACTAGTTGAGATAGAGGGTTAGAGGTGTTTTGCTAACAGGATTTGGTTTCAGCTATAGAGACCTTATTGCCTTTTTTTTTTTTTTTATGTGTCTTGACAAACATATTGAGAGATGCATGCAAAGTTCACAGGACACAGTGCATGAAAAAAAAGAATCAAAACATGACAGATCATTTAGATATCAAGCACAGGAACTAAATAAAAACTTATCAAAGGTTCTTTCTCAGAGAGAACAACTCTTAAAGTCTTTTATCTTGTCAAGTAGCTCTTTTACTGACGAAGAAAGAGCCAGCTCTGTATACTAACTGGGAAGTCATGACTGAAAGATTCTTTTCCTACCTTTGATCACAGAATCATAGGATCATAGAATCAAAGAGTCTTAGAGAAGTTTGGGTTCAAGGGACTTTACAGATCATGTAGTTCCAAACACCTTGCCATGGGGAAACGTTCCAGTAGACTGAAGTGGTCAAAGCCCATTTAAACCTGGCCAAAAAGTAATAAAGAAGTAATTCCAAAATCTTGGCATTATGATAAGCAGAAAGCTAACCTGTCTGGTTTGGCCAGGTTGCCAGTATTGGTCTTTTTGCAGGTTAATTAGAATGTCATTCCCTGTCCCATTAGTGTAGGAAAGCAGAAAGTATCTATGGAAGGTTTCAGGACAAGAAAGAACAACGGGCCGTTGACAATGGAAGAATGGCCTGATGGTAAGAGGAGATGACTGCAGTAAACAACCTGAAGTGTGAGACAGAAGGATGCTTGTGTCCATGCTGGAGAAACTCAACTTGATATCAGATGAACATAACAATGGACAGTTGCATATCAAAGGAGAAAACTCAATTAGTAGCTGGGGTGCAAAAATATCAGGGAATTGCTTAGTCTGCTCCATTTTTTGCTATACAAACTGCTTGTTCTGTACCAATAAACAGATTCCTGCTTCACCAACAAGGGAGTCCATGCATGCTTTCCGACACATTAGATGCCGCTGCCCTTGGTGAGTGTGTCTCAGAAGCCTGTGGAAGGAGTAAGGAGAGATGCAATGAATGGATGGTGGAAGATGGAAGACACTTGTATATCTTTGCTGGGGCTTCCCGCCATGGGAATTCTGCTTATACAGCCTCACGAGTGTCCCTGCCCATGGCAGGGGGGTTGGAACTAGATGATCCTTGTGGTCCCTTCCAACCCTAACAGAAACTATGAAACTATGAAACAGAATTATCACAGTATCACAGTATCACTAAGGTTGGAAGAGACCTTGAAGATCATCGAGTCCAACCTGTCACCACAGACCCCATGACTAGACCATGGCACCAAGTGCCATGTCCAATGCCCTCTTGAACACCTCCAGGGATGGTGACTCCACCACCTCCCTGGGCAGCCCATTCCAATGGTGAATGACTCTCTCGGTGTAGAACTTTCTCCTCACCTCGAGCCTAAGCTTCCCCTGGCCCAGAGAGAACACTCCTGCCCACTGCAGGCTTGAACTCACAACCTTCCCAGTAAGAGTCTTATGTGCTACCAACTGTGCCACATGGTCCCCCATTATTATTATGACAACAGCCATAACAGCAGCAACTGATGGTGTGACGAAGTCACAGGGTACATCTAGGTAAAGTATCAATTCCACCAGCACTGCTGTTGGTTTACTGTGAATTTTATAATATTTTTAACAGGTCTCTAGAAGGCAGGGAGGATGGGATTGCCTGTAATCTCAGTTCTTTATTAATTTGATTTATCTTCAGTGGTCCAGAAACCCATGTATCATATTTCCAGTCCCATCTTTCTCCTCTTTCCCAAAGAGGGATTTAACAGGTCTAAGTCCATATCGCCAGGAATTTGTTAGGTTTATTTTAATGTTTGTCTCTTCCATTTGGTGCTATGGGCATTAGCATTTTGTTTACAGCTGTGGCAGTATGTTTTTAATTATTATTTTATTTTTATAAATCAAATATTTAATTTTTAATTAATTTTTTAAAATAGAGATTAATGTACAACTAATGAATATCAATTTGCAAAACAAATGTGAAATACTAGTCATAGTCATTACTCCCATAGGCCACAGGGATGTCAGAAAAGATTGTGACAGAAAAGGAACCTTATTAGAATGATTTTTACAAAGGAATCTCTTGGGTGAGAAATAAATCTGCTGAGTATTTCCATCTTCTGATTCTGCAGCTGAATGGTCTTTTCCTACTTTGTTTCTTGGCCTTCACATCAGCTTTTTTCCCTGCTCACTCTCCCAAAATTAAATCCTTTAGCTCTCATCAACATCCACCATTGATAGGAGTTCAGAAAATTGGCATGAAATTCCACAATGCCTCAGTAAGTTAGCAAATGAGTTGTTTTGTAAGCATTTCTGAAGTATGGTATGACAACAGCAAACAGCTGAGTTTGTTACATTTTAGACAGTTGTCCCAGTGTCTCAGTAGGATGCATGCTAAGGCATGTTATGAAAACATAATGTTCAAATTGTCAGTTTCCTGCATTTGGTCTCACAATACTGGGTGTAAATGCTAAAGGCTCAGTTTTGAAGACTATGTAATTCAAAGGGGAGCCTACAAATATTTTTTCACTCAAGATTTGTTCCATTTAGATAAAGCACAACGCTTGTTGTGAAGCCTAAAGTGAACCACACGTAGGATTGTCTATTCTGTGGCATACTTGTATTTGAAAATCAGTGAAGTGTAGGATGCATTAAATTCTAAATATAAACATTTATGCAGAATTTCTGCTTCACATTGCACTCATCAGCTGCAAATACACATCATTCTGTACCCTGCAAGCCTTGTTGTTATGTTCCCATTAATGCTCCACAGTCACAAACTGACTTACTGTTACATGTTAAATATTGGTACCCCACTGCGGGCATGTGTAAGAAATCCCCAGCAGGAACCATAGCAAAAGCCACATGATGAACAAAACTCTAACATGGTAAAAGTAGATTGTGTCTTGATGGACTGAATAAATGAGATGACACTGACATGAATTTTGAAGGAAAATAAACGAAACAACCAACCAACCAAACCAAACCAAACAAAACAAACTAAATTAAACTAAGCTAAACTAATAATATAAAATGTAAAACAATAAAATATTAGCTGTACCATTTCTTGGATACACAAGTTCAAAGCATGACAGAAGGATCTTTTTTTCAGGTCTCTGGTATTTCATATAGTTCACCAGGAGCAAAAGGACTCATGGGAAAAGGTCTGTGTCATAAACCAGTTAAAAAGATAGGAATGTTCTCTGAAAACCTTGAAAAAGGAATCACATCCTAGAATATTGTTGCTGACTAAATAATTCCAAGTATTAGTGTTCCGTAATCAATATACATATGGGGTGTTTAATTTTCTGTCATTAACTTGCCAGACTAAGATATCATTCCCTAAGTTTTTTACTTCATACCCACACTAAAAATTACAACTGGAAATTGAAAGAAAAATTATAAATTTCATTATTTCTTTGAGAACATGTATGGGCTCCATTCCCAGCCAGGCCATTGCCTACTCTCTATCTCTTCTCTTTTGCTAGTACAAATTTCCATGGGAAAATTAAAACAAAACAAAAATTAAACCAAACCAAAACAAACACCCAATGCCCCCAAACCAAAAACCAACACAAAACACCAAAACCCCAAGAAAAAAACCACCAAATAAAACCCCAAAACAAAAAACACACACTCAAAATATCTTTGTAGTTTATTCCATGTTACTTCTTGTCAGAGCAAATTCAAGTAACAAACCCTATTATTTAATATATTTAAGAAGTACTGCATAAAATCTACAGTGTCCATCTTAGCTTGTTGCTGTGCTTGAACAATATATTAGTGTAAGTGCTATGGTTTTACCAGTTGAGCTTTGTATTTGTACACTTGTGGTTTGGGATGAGGAGCAGTTAGTCTAAGCTTTACACTACTGGAAGGTATTTTATTTAATTTATTGTTTTACTGTTGTAGGCTCTAGACTGAAGTACAGCAGAAAAGAATACTATTCTTTTGAGGAAATATTTCACAGGATAAATTAATATCATATAAAAATGCATAAGGATAACAATGTACCAGTGAGACAATAAACTCAGAATGTTGCTTCCAAATAATCTTTGCAAAAATATTTACAGTGAGATTTGTACACATTTAATGGGGCATAAAATGAAATTTATAATCAACAAAATGTTTTATTTTGAGTCTAATACTTGAAGGCCAGACTGCTGTCTCATTCATTCCAGCACAAGGATCTATTGCCCTTCAGTTCTGCAGCATCTCATGGAGGACCATTCTGGTGACTGACTCATATTAAATAATGTTATTTATATTTATTTGTTATTTATACGTATATTTATATTCCCAGGGAGGTGGTGGAGTCACCATCCCTGGAGGTGTTCAAGAGGGAATTGGATGTGGCACTTGGTGTCATGGTTTAGTAGTTATGAGGTCTTGGATGACAGGTTGAGCTTGATAATCTTTGAGGTCTTTTCCAACCTTATTGATTCTATGATTCTATTCTTCAAGACTCCCCTGGCTGGCCTCTGCTTTCTGAAATGATCACATTTACCTTTCATGAAAACAAAGTAATGATACATCCTCCAGTGTGAGAAGTTGCAGAAGTGCCAGTATTCCAATTAATCTGCTCCTGTTGTCCATGAGCAATCCTCCATGGGCTTTTTTATCTCTCTTCCTCCACCCACCTGTGAATTACCATGTCCTCTTGAAGCCAGGTGTGTCATCCTGCCACTCAGACTTGCAAAGCAACCACACACTGATGTACACTGCTTATAACCAAATTTTGGCTGGAAATCTGGGACCGGTGTGCCTGACCTGAAATCTTCCCCTTTTGGTTTCTTTTCGGGGCTTTGCAGGTCGGAAGGACCCCTTGCAGATGGCAAGGGTCATCTTCTCGCGTGCCTGCTCGGGATCATGACTTCAGCCGTGGGAATTTTCAAGCCTGGTGGCGCTAAGCACACAACACCATTTTGGCTGGAGAGCTAGGCTTCTTGCTCGACTGAATGTGCCAGGTCCATTGACAGAGTACAGAAGCCTCTGTGGTAGCTTGGATAAATTATAGTAGTTAGGTGGAATATATATATTTAATAACTAACAATAAACCCCTGAACCATGGTAACAACTCAGCCAAAGGCTATTAGAAAATCAGTAGGTACACAGACAGAGTTTGTGCACAAGCACGCAGGAGTCCAGCTGCTAGCTGCAGAGAGTGCTGCAGTGTGGCACTTGGAATGGAGGGGGAAGGAGACAACACCTGTGTCAGGTGTGACGAGGTGCATTTTCTTCTCAACCTGGTGGCTGAGCTAAAGGATGAAGTTTCAAGGCTCAGGTCTATACAGAAATGTGAAAGGGAGTTAGATATGTGTGAGCAAGCTTTGCAGACCTCCTCTGTTGAGGGAGGCATCCCCCAGAAACAGGGAGGGATGGATACAGGTCCCTGTTAGGTGAAGCAAGGGGAATCCATCCTGGCCTTCTCCCCATCTCCTGTTGCCCTTGCACAATAAGTATGAGGCCCTGCAGGCCAAGGGCAATGTGGATGAGAGGAACCATCTAAGAGGAACCATCTAAGCAGATGCCTAAGGCAAAGTAGTCCACACCAACTATAAGGAACAGCACCATAAAGAAAAAGAGAAGGGTTATAGTTGTTGGAAACTCTCTCCAGAGGGGAACAGAGGGACTCATATGTTGTCCTGACCCATCCCATAGGGAAGTCTGCTGACTACCTGGGGCCCAGATAAGGGCCATCACAAGGAGACTCCCAAAGCTAATCCAGCCCACTGACTGTTACCCATTGCTGGTAATCCAAGCTGGATGTGATGAGATTGATAAAAAGGGCACCAGGACGATTAAAAAGGAATTCAAGGCCCTAGGTCAATTGATTGATGGGGCAGGAGCTCAAGTGGTGTTCTGCTCAGTTCCCTCAGTGGCATAGGTATACACTGAGAGGAACAGAAGAACCCATGTCCTGAACAATTGGCTCAGGGGATGGTGGCAGCAATGGAATTTTGGGTTCTTTGATCAAGGGGCAACTTTTACTGCACCTGACCTGCTGGACCTTGATGGGGTGAATTTGTCTAGAAAGGGCAAAGGTACTAGCTTTGGAGTTGGCAGGGCTCATTGAGAGGGCTTTAAACTAGGTCTGAAGGGGGTGGGTGAGGAAACCAGTCTCTCTGGAGAGGAGGGAGTGGGACATAAATTAGGGTTAATTGAGAAATCATCAGCCCAGCTGAAGTGCGTGTACACCAACACACGCAGTATGGGTAACAAACAAGAGGAACTGGAAGTCTTGGTCCACCAGGAAGACTACGATATAGTTGCTATTGCAGAAACATGGTGGGATGACTCACATAATTGGAGTACTGCACTGGGGGTTTACAGGCTCTTTAGGAGAGATAGGCAAAGAAGAAGAGGGGGGGGTGGCTCTGTATATTAGGGAAGCTCTTGATGCCTCAGAAGTTGAGGTTGAGGATGAAAGGATTGAGTGCCTGTGGGTTAAAATCAGAGGGAAGTGTAACAAAACTGATATCCTGGTTGGAGTCTGTTATAGGCCACCCAACCAGGAGGAGGAGGCAGATGAAATATTCTACAAACAACCAGAGGCTGTCTGAAGATCATCAGATCTTGTCCTTGTGGGTGACTTTCACCTGTCAGACATCTGTTGGGCACTTACTTCAGCAGAGAGGAGGCAGTCCAGAAGGTTCCTAGGGTGTATGGAGGACAGCTTCCTGATGCAGCTGTTAAGTGAGCCTACCAGGGGACAGGCTCTGCTTGACCTGCTGTTCTCAAATAGAGAAGGGCTGGTGGGAATTGTGATGGTAGGAGGCTGTCTAGGGTGCAGTGACCATGAGATAGTGGAGTTTTCAATATGCAGGGAGATAGGGAGAAGCAGTAACAGAACCCTCACTTTGGACTTCCGGAGTTCAGACTTCAGCTTGTTTAAGAAACTTATTTGGAAAGTACCCTGGGTAGCAGCCCTTAAGTACCAGGGAGTCCAGGATGGTTTGACCTACTTCAAACAGGAGCTCTTGAACGCGCAGGCACTGGCAGTTCCCACGTGCTGAAAGATGAGCCAGCAGGGAAGGCGACCAGCCTGGATGAGCAAGCAGCTCCTGAAGGAATTAAAGGAAAAAAAAGAAGGTGTATTGCCTTTGGAAAGGGGAGGGGCAACTCGTGATACATTTAAGGATGTTGTTAGATCATGTAGGAGAAAAATTAGAGAGGCAAAAGCCCAGTTAGATCTTAAGCTGGCCACCTCTGTGAAAGATAATAAAAAGCACTTTTTTAAAATATATTAATGCTAAAAAGAGGGGCAAGAAGAATCTCCACTCCTTATTGGACCTGGAGGGGAACACTGTAACTAAAGATGAGGAAAAGGCTGAGGTTCTAAATACCTTCTTTGTCTCAATTTTCAACAATAAGGCAGGAGGACTCCAGGATAACTAGCCTCCTGAACTCAGTGATGGGGTCAGGGAGCAGTGTATTGCCCCAGAAATCCACAAGGAATTAGTTCAGGACTTGCTGAGCCACTTGGATACTCACAAGTCCATGGGACCGGATGGGATCCATCCTAAGATACTGAGAGAGCTGGCAGGTGAGCTGGCCAAGCTGCTCTCCATCATCTTCCACCAGTCCTGGCTCACTGGAGAGGTCCCATGGAAACTAGCCAATGTGATGCCCATCCACAAGAAGGGTCAGATGGAGGAATCTGGAAACTACAGGCCTGTCAGCCTGACTTCAGTGCCAGGAAAATGATGGAGCAGATCATCTTGGGGGCAATCACTGCACACCTGAAGGATGGCCAAGGGATCAGATCCAGCCAACATGGATATAGGAAGGGCAAGTCCTGCCTGACCAACCTGATCTCCTCCTATGATCAGGTGACCTGCCTGGTGGATGTGGGGAAGGCTGTGGATGTAGCCTACCTGGACTTTAGCAAGACCTTTGACACCATTCCCCACAGCAAACTCCTGGCCAAGCTGTCAGCTTGTGGCTTGTACAGCAGCACTCTGCGCTGGGTTAAGAACTGGCTGGAGGGCCAAGCCCAGAGAGTGGTGGTAAATGGTGCCACATCCAACCAGTGGCCAGTCACTAGTGGTGTCCCCCAGGAATCAGTGTTGGGACCTATCCTGTTCAATATCTTCATTGATGATCTGGATGAGGGGATTGAGTCAGTCATCAGTAAATTTGCAGATGACACCAAGTTGGGAGCAGATGTTGATCTGTTAGAGGGCAGAAGGGCTCTGCAGAGGGACTTCGACCGACTGGACAGATGGGCAGAGTCCAATTTGATGACATTCAACAAGTCCAAGTGCCGGGTGCTGCACTTTGGACACAACAACCCCATGAACTGCTACAGGCTGGGGTCAGAGTGGTTGGAGAGCTGCCAAACAGAAAGACACTTGGGGATACTGATTGACAGCCGCCTGAACATGAGCCAGCAGCTTGGCCAGGTAATGAAGGTCAACGGCATCCTGGCCTGCATCAAGAATAGTGTGGCCAGCAGGAGCAGGGAGGTCATTGTGCCCCTGTGCTCAGCACTGGGTAGGCCACACCTTGACTACAGTGTCCAGTTCTGGGCCCCTCAATTTAAGGGCATTCAGACACTTGAACCTGTCCAGAGAAGGGCAGCTAGGCTGGTGAGAGGCCTTGAGCACAAGCCCCATGAGGAGAGGCTGGGGGAGCTGGGATTGTTTAGCCTGGAGAAGAGGAGGCTGAGGGGAGACCTTATTGCTGTCTACAACTACCTGAAGGGTGGTTGTAGCCAGGAGGGGCTTGGTCTCTTCTCCCAGGCAACCAGCACCAGATCAAGAGGACACAGTCTCAAGTGGTGCCAGGGGAAGTTTAGGCTCGAGGTGAGGAGAAAGTTCTTCAGAAAGGAGTTGTTAGCCATTGGAATGGGGTGCACAGGGAGGTGGTGTATTCAGTATCCCTGGACATGTTCAAGAGGGGATTGGATGTGGCACTTGGTGCCATGGTTTAGTAGTCATGAGGTCTGTGGTGACAGGTTGGACCTGATGTTCTTTGAGGTCTCTTCCAACCTTATTGATTCTACGATTTCATGATTCTATACCAGAACTGCAGAAAATATCATGAGCCTCTAAGGCACAGGTTAGTTTTTGCCAATACTGAGAAGAGGCTCAGAGAACAGGATCTCAAAACTGAGATGGAAAATATTTTCCATTTGCTACTATACCATCTGAATAATAACAGTAACTGCCCATTCCACTTCTTGCCTGCACTGACTTTCTTTTTAGAATTGGACCTTTAATTATTCCAGAGTGCCTGGCAAATGTAACAGAAGAGAAAGGAAAGAAAGGAAAAGAATTTTTTTTTTTAAATTGACAAAAGAAGGTATGCTCAGGAAACTCTGATCACTCTCAAAATCAGTAATATTTTCTGGGCTGTAAAGGAGAACATGGCTTTACTGCAACTTAAAAAGGGTAAGGAACAAGCAAGGAAATGCAAAGTTCATGAACAGGCAGATCATGAAAATGTGCTAGAGCCACAGCTGTTCTTCTTTCTAAAGCACCTGAGCACAGAATACTATTTTACAGCTTACTAGGCAACAGACAAGGCTGAGAGACTGAAGTTATACCCAGCCATAAACTGGGAGTCTGAAAAGGCTTTACACTGTCTATAGGCAAAAATAGGGCAGTTATGACTTTGTAGTGATAGGCTTTACAAACTGCTCCATTGCATTGATCTCTGTTCTTTTCTTGTTCATTCAAATATCATACTTTCAAACAGCTTGATATAAGTTCACTTCCTAATTAAGAAAAACAAAACTAATTTTGAGGTATGTGACTAAATGATTTAAAATATGATTATGGAATTGTGTAATTTCATCAAAAGCATACTTCTTAAATATAGAAGGACAGTTCCCAAAAATAAATTTAATAAAATGCTCTGGCATTTCATAAGTTTTCTAAATGTTGTGTGAAATATTGCAGGGGAGTGTTAGGAGTTATGATGAAATATTAAATCCTATTTATGTTTCATGTAATTTCACATAATATTGTTGTACTGCTGAGTGATGGTGTATGATGCAACTTACCTGAAATGAACTTGATTTTACTCACACACATAGAAGCTTTTAATCTTGAAACAGAAACACAAGACTAACCTGTTCTCATGTTGGCACAACCCATCTTTAGCTCACAGTGTCTTACAAGCTGGCTTCATTACTCAGAAGATGTCTGAAAATGTCCCATCTCAGTCAGATGATTTTAGGTATTGTGGGAAATAAGACACATATGTATAACAAAAGTTTCTAACCTTATCACAAAGCAAAAATACCTTTATACCTCCAAGTACAGTTATCTATAAAAAAAGGACCCCCCAGAAAAATAAGATATTTCAGCCCTATTGAAATTCACTTTCATATTTATAAAATGTAGTGCTTATGCTTAATATTTAGGTAGGTTTAAAATTCTCAAGTTCACTAGGTACCACAAGCCTTTTCAAACCTTCATATCTTACAAATAATATACCTGCGAACTCTGAAACACTGCACTTAAGTGTTTCTTTCCACCCAAGCAATAGAAGGTTCGGTGCAGAAGGACTGAAAATGTTTTCACAAGCCTCATTTCACACGAAAATCTACAGCTACCCCCCACCATGTTTGGGCCAGGAAACACTATTTTAATATCAGAGATCACCTCCAATTAATCACCTGGTTAAAATAACTGGGAAAGCCTCTTCTGTTATGAAAATGCTGTTGAAGAAGCCAAGCTCTGCACACATACCCAGAAAAGCATACTTGCCATCATAATGCTTTACAGTCAGTACTGGTCAGCAAAGGCCTTTAGCTCAATCCTTTCTCATTAGTCAGCATGTGTTGCAGAAGCCCAGAAATGGCTTTACACAAACCTGATCCAAGGAAATGACAATCCACATCCTCTTTCTTCTCTCACTCCAGCTGCTACTGGCAGGCCAGCTGCTCGTGCTACTCTTCAAATTTCAGCAAAAGCTGGACAGAAATTCATCCAACAAACTACAAACCTGGCAAAAAACAATGGCACCTTTACAAGCTACATCAGCATTCTATCTAGCAGCATAATCTGTAATTCAAATATCATATCTACTTATAGAATATCAGTGGAAGAATCACATACTTAATCCAGATCTCAGAAAATCTGGATTTGGATGTGTGCCCAATTTGGATGCCAAAACATTTGGATGACTGCCCCAAGAAAGCCTACAACATGCTGACGGCAAAAATCACATAATGAACATAGCCAATAATGTGACAAACTTGACAGTACATCTGCATGGGCTGTTGCCTGAAAGCAGGAGACAACTGTTATATATATCAGACTATGTGAAAAGACCTCTCAGATACCCCTGCAAGTAAAATCTCCTCAGACCATTGCAAAATAAAATCATATAATGAATTATGGAATCCTAGCATCATTAAGTTTTGAAAAGACCTCTAAGATCATGAAGTCCAACTGTCAACCTAATACCAACACAACCACTAAAACATGTCCTGAAATGCCCTATCTATACATTTTGAACACCTCCAGGGGCAGTGACTAGCCCACCTCCCTGGGCAGCTTATTCCAATGCCTGACCACTCTTTCAGTAAAGGAGTGAGGCCATTTCCTCTCACCCTATTATGTGTTGCTTACGAGAAGAGACCAGCCCCCAGCTTACTGAAATCTCCTTCCAGATAACTATAGAGAGCAATAAGGTCTCGATCTCTGGACCTTTCACCAGCTTCACTGCTGTTCCCTGTACACTCTCCAGCATCTCCGTATCTTTCCTATAGTGTGGGGCCCATAATATCTCTATGCCAAAATTTCAGTTACATATTTGAAAAACCTGCCATTCTCTCACAGTGCTAGCACATTACCTGAGTTTTCCCTTTCTCTAACAAAAAGGTCTTTTAAAAAATTTTATTTAAAGAATAACAAGACTTATATAGTTCACACAAACATCAAGATATTTCCTACAATGCAAAGAAAACCATAGCCCACCTATTATTTTGCTATTGTTCATATCTGACATGCTTGAGAAAAGCAACACGTTCTTACAAATAATAACATAATGTTGAGTTTGCTGATACAAACTGCTGCAAAATCCTATCCTGAAATATTTTTTTAATTGGTATTTTGTGGTCTAAGTATGCTCTGCACCACAGTTTGGTTTACATACTAGGTAAAATTTGATAAAAGTATTTAATTCAGTTACTCATCATATAATATACCAAAGGTACAATATATCACTGATACAAAATGTGAGTGGCACAAGTTCAAGGATGCTTCTGAATTCATCAATAGACAAAATATTTAGAAAGACAAAAAAGATACACTTAGAAAGTGGCTTTGACTAACTTCTACCTTAGATGTTAAGGTTTCTTGGCAATGTTTCCTTCTTTTTTGGCATAACAGTACAGTATCATGTATTGTTTACATGACAGCCAGCACTTACAGGCTGCAAATGTAAATCCTTCAGAAACAGAGAATGTCTCTGCTTGGCCCTATTAAACAAAAAGATAGAAGAAGAGCAGCACTGTCTTCTCCCTTTTAAAAGAAAGTGATTAAAGCCTCTGTTTCAAAGATGATGAATAAAACACAAGCTTAGGCTTTTACCAGACTTTCAGACAAGATGACCTTTGCAGCTGGCTCTGGAAGTGCAATGTAGGCGCGTATCATCCTTCCCAGCTTTAAACATTGTGGACCACATCTATGTTAACAACAGAGCAGCAACAATGGAGAAGAAAGGCATTTTATCTCCAGTGCAGTACCATATTGGTCAGCCTGGTTTTGAAAGACATAATCAGTATTCTGAATTGTATCACACCATGTCACCAGCTAGAGTAACTTCTCAGTTTGAAAGTGTATTTCAGAGGCAGTTACACCATACTCTACTTTTGTAACATAAAACATTTAGTAAATGTTTCAGTAAACCCGTGACCTTTTGAAGTCAATACATACTTTCTCAGCATTATGGAGATTGTCCAAAATGTTTCCAGGGAGAGAAAAATGTCACTTACACTTAAACAGCTCCTCAGCATAAGTAAACTTTTTTCACACAATCAAAAGGTACCAAATTTGTGTAGAAAAGAGGGAAAAGGAGGAGTTTTGGGTTCCCCCCCCCCCTTTTTTTTTTTGTAAGGACTTATAAAAAGTTACTAGTGTTGATGCAAGGGCTTTGAAAAACTACTTATTTCCTGTTTTTTAATCCAGTAATAAGTATTTCAGCACCCATGCATAATTTATTAACACTCTACTCTGTAATCTGTGCATGCATCACTTTTGGAAATCTGTTAAAAACACTGCATTTAGCATGTTTTGGTTGCTATTGGTTTGAGAACCAATGCTCTCCCAAGTACTAGCTAAAATGGTGGAAAATTGCATTGTGGTAACTCTTAAGTAATTTGTAGTAAAAGATAAAATGTTTAATATAATTTTTAAGAACTGCTATTAGGTCTTTCTTGAATTTATCTCTCAAGTTCTCTCTCAATTTGTTTGGTTCCATCAACTGGCTTTTTTTCTACTTTCTGCTCTGAGATGCTTCTTTCTGTTCTTGTTTTGCATTTTTTTGTTTGTTTTACAGTCAGGACAAGTGATTTTATCCCAGACATAGAGTAAGCACACTCAGAATAACTGAATCATTTAGTAGCATTTGGCTTCATGTGTTTGCCAGCCACAGATGACATTTAGCACAGGCTTTCTCTCAGTTGTGGTAATTACTATATTAACATGAGCTCTTATGCACAGCACAGATTGTTTTCAGCAGATGTAAACAAGCAACTCTGCCTTCTCTGAAATAGTTTATCTCGCTTTCAGAGTATTATCCATATTCAGATACATAACACACATCCCCCCCTTATGTACTTAGGGACACAGAAAAAGCAGGCCAACACCAGTCTTATGGTAGTATCTGCTCTTTCTTCTTTCTGAGTCAATTCAATTACCCTTTGTAAGGATACTATACAATCTCTCAGTTGTACACCACTACCACATTACATACTAGCTGTGTATCTTATTATCATGAAGGTTATTGTTATTGTAATGTATCACAGTGGCATGCCAAATGTTATTTTAACAATACAATTAATATGCTTGGATTTACTATCTGATGTTCTTAGGCATCACTTGTGTTATTGTGTGATATTACCAATTTCAAAGATACTTGAAACAGCAGCTTTTTGTTAAGGGTGTTGGCAGAGAAAGAAAAAGGTTTAATAACAGAAGTCACATTCTCTAACATTTTAAAAACATTTATCTTCAGCTGACATGACAACTTGGAGTGATTCTGATTCTAGCATTTGTACAATACACATTATTTATATATAACTGAGCTTTTCCTTTATTATTATTGTTGTTGTTATTATTATTGACTACCATAAGGTTTAGCAGAAACAAATCAATACATCTAGAATCTGAACTTTGCAATCACTTTTGGGATGCATTGCTTTTCAGTACTTACAAAACCCCACCATATTAACAGCATCTTGTTTCAAAAATTCTGTGTAGAAGCAAGACAACAACAAGGTTTTGTTGGGGTTTGTTGTTGTTTGGTTTTGGTTGGTTTTGGTTTGGATTGGGTTTGGTTTTTAAAGAGAAATTTTTTCATCTAGAAAACATAATGTACACCAATTATATGCTGTTACCTTAGTGTAGCTGTAATGGTACCTGTAATGGGGAAGAGTTAATTGGAGTTTGATCAGAAGTACCCAGCTGCCGAGGGCTGCCTGGGAATAATTGGTGTTTGTACCCAGCTGCCTGGAAATGCTTGGTGTTTGATCAGAAGCTCCCAGGTGCACAATAAGAGTAACAAATAACATGTATCTGTGGGTTCCTCTGTTTATAAAACTAAGCAGGGATGGGAATGTATTGAATGTGTCGACATCCTGAGCTAATCATAAAAGTCCTTCAAACCCTTTTTTGACTGCTAATGGACATGAGGAAGATGAAGCTGAGGAAGGCTATTGCTGGGCAGGGGGGCATATGGCCCCCCAAACAGCCCCCAAGCTGTTGTTGATCTGCTGGAGGGTAGAGAGGCTTTGCAGAGGGGCCTCAACAGGCTGGACAGATGGGCAGAATCCAACGGCATGAGATTGAACACATCCAAGTGCCGGGGTTCTGCACATTGGCCACAACAACCCCATGCAGTGCTACAGACTGGGGTCAGAGTGGCTGGAGAGTGGCCCGGCAGAGAGGGACCTGGGGGTGATGGTTGATGGGAGGCTGAACATGAGCCTGCAGTGTGCCCAGGCAGCCAAGAAGGCCAATGGCATCCTGTCCTGCATCAGGAACAGTATGGCCATCAGGACAGGGAGGTTGTTCTGCTCCTGTATACTGCACTGGTTAGGCCACACCTTGAGTCCTCTGTCCAGTTCTGGTCCCATCAGTTTAGGAAGGATGTTGACTTGCTGGCACGTGTCCAGAGAAGGGCAACAAAGGTGGTGAGAGGCTTGGAACACAGGCCCTATGAGGAGAGACTGAGTGAGCTGGGGTTGCTTAGCCTGGAGAGGAGGAGACTCAGGGGTGACCTTATTGCTCTCTACAACTATCTGAAGGGAGGTTGTAGACAGATGGAGGTTGGTCTCTTCTCCCAGGCAGCCAGCACCAGAACAACAGGACACAGTCTCAAGCTGTGCCAGGGGAGGTTTAGGCTGGAGGTTAGGAGGAAGTTTTAGGAGGAGTGATTGCCCATTGGAATGGGCTGCCTGGGGAGGTGGTGGAGTCACCGTCACTGGAGGTGTTCAGGAGGAGACTTGATAGGGTTCTTGGTTGCATGGTTTAGTTGAACAGGTGGTGTTGGATGATAGGCTGATCTTGAAGGTCTCTTCCAACCCCCACAGCTGAATGCAGGATTTACGAATAACATCATACTTACTATCCATGAGAAAATGTTACCTATGGAGGAGTCAGTTCTTGCCTAAAACTCTGTATTGAGTTATATGCACTTGGGAATCAATAACAGAATGTATATAGTACAAGACATACGAATACATCACACCACAGGAGAGAAGCAGTAATGTCCTTTTTAACACTTTCCTGTGGAGAATGTCTTGTCTGTGGATTGGTGCCACTTGACACATTTTTGTAGTGTGAATAACTTGAGATTGAGCCCTTAGAATATGGAACTTTTTAGGTGAAGCATCTGTAATGATGAAGACGCAAATTTCAAATATTATATTTCAGTAGTAAACCTCTCCAACTGACATTTTGGTTTGCTTGTTTTCCTCCACACTACCCATACATTAAAAATACTTATTAAAATCCCTGAGTCCTGTGAGAAGTTCAACACCTGGAACTCCATTTAAAATCAGTTCAATTTGGCAAGGATTTTCAGCTGCTTATAAAATTCACCATTAAAACAAAGACAAATACTAGGAGGACAGTAGGCGTATTTTCTTTCCACCACTCATCCCACATACTGCAATGCTTCACTTAATCCCTGATATATGTGTGGCAATCACAACCTGCAAAGTTGTGACAATCATAATTTTAAAAAATCTTATTTGTATGATATCCAAACACAAATAAGTTTCTATAACTTTTATTTGATACACTCCTGCAAAAGAATCAAATGTGAGATGGGCTCCCCAATTCAAGAGAGGCAGGGATCTGCTAGAGAGAGTCCAACAGAGAGCCACAAGGATGATTAGGGGACTTGAGCATCTCCTATATGAAGGGAGACTGAGAGACCTGGAGCTGTTCAGTCTTGAGAAGGGAAGACTGAGAGTGGATCTCATGAATGTCTATAAATATCTGAGGTGTGGGTATCATGTGGCAAATCTATTTTTGGTGGTGTGCAGTAACAAGACAAGGAGAAGTGGATACAGACTTGAACATAGAAGGTTTCACCACAACATGAGGAGGAACTTCATTACAGTGAGGGTGAGGGAGCACTGGAACAGGCTGCCCAGAGAGGTTGTGGAGTCTCCTTCTCCGGAAACTTTCAAAACCCTCCTGGATGCATTCCTGTGTGAACTACTCTAGGTGATCCTGCTTTTGGCAAGGGGGTTGGACTCAGTGATCTCTGGAGGTCCCTTCCAACCTCTAACATTCTGTGATTTTGTGATCTTGTAATTCTTAGTTACACAAATACCTTGAAAGGACAACTAATTTTAGAAAACATCTCTCAGATCAAAAAGCATTGACATTTCTCCTAGTCACACAGAAACAGAGCCTGTGTACTACAGAAAGATATCTACACCAAAATGATGCAGAAGGCAAAAAAAGTTTGTAGAGCAGTACATGTGTTTTATCTTGATTTCAGTAAAGCATTTGACACCATCTCCGAAGCAGTTAGGTCTGGATGATCAAGTAGTGAGGTAGATTGAGAACTAGTTGAAGGAAAGAAGTCATAGAGTTGTGGTCAATGGGGATGCAGTCTAGTTGGAGGCCTGTATCTAGTGAAGTCCCTCAGGGGTTGCTACTGGGACCAGTACTATTCAATATATTCATCAACCACCTGAATGGGAGAAGAGAGTGGGTGGAGTGGCTGAGGTTGTGCTGCTGTTCAGTATGACTTGGACAGGCTGGAGAGTTGCACAGGAAGAAACTCAACAAGGACAAGCATAGTCTTGAACCTGGGAAAGAATAACCCTTGAAGCTGGGGACTGACCTGTTAGAGGGCAATGAAGGGGAAAAGGACCTGGGAGTCCTAGTGGATGAAAGGTTGACCATGAGCCAGCAATGTCCTCTTATGGCCAAGAAGGCCAGTGCCATTCTGGGATGTATTAGAAAGGTTGTGGTTAGTAGGTCAAGAGAGGTTCTCCTCCCCCTCTACTCTGCTTTGGTGAGGCCGCATTTGGAATATTGTGTCCAATTCTGGGCCCCCCAGTTCAGGAAGGTCAGGGAACTGCTTGAAAGAGTCCAGCATAGAGCTACAAAAATCATTATGGGAGTGGAACATCTTCCTTATGAGAACAGACTGAGGGAGCTGTGTCTCTTTAGATTGGAGGAGACTAAATGGTGACCCAATTAACGTATATAAATAAGTAAAGGATGAGTGCCAAGAGGATTGAGCCAGGCTCTTCTCAGTGATGTCCAGTGACAGGACAAGGGACAGTGGGTGGAGGTTTAGGCATAGGAAGTTCCATACAAACACAAGGAAAGGTTTTTTCACTATGAGGAATGGAACACTTGAAAAGGCTACCCAAGGGGGTTGTGGAGTCTTCCTCTCTGGATATACTCAGAACCCACCTGGATGCATTCCTGTGGGATCTGGTATAGGTGATCCTACTCTGGCAGGGGGGTTGGACTAGCTGACTGTCAAGGTCCCTTCCAATCCCTAACATTCTGTGATTCTATGATTCTGTGCAAAAGTGTTTTCTTACAAGAAGTAAATAATCTTGAGTTTAATAGTACAGGGCTATGAAGTTGCTGAACATTTCAACAAAGCAGTCCAAGTAACAACAGTGACACATCAAACACAGAAATGATAAAATTGCAGACCTTCCATTTACTGAAAACACTCAACACTTCAGCAGTATTACATTCTAGCACTATTATATTCTAGCATTGGATTTAAAATATATCACTTTGCCTTCTTACTCATATTTTTGGTTGGTTTTCTTGGTGTGGTTTGTTGGTGTTTTTTAATGCTTGTTTAATGGCAGTAAATGAGTGTAATAATGATATTCTAAACCTTTTTTTTCCTATAGAAATTAAGAAGTAATAAGAAGAACACTATAAGATTTAAGATGCTAAATTTCCATTATTTAATTTTTTTTAAAGTGGCTCAAGGCAGCAATGTTAAAATTATTGTTCACTAGAGAAAAGAGAGTGTGTAGTGCATTTTTAATATTAAATAATACCTAGTATATCAGCAACTATGCTTTCTTTCATAATAATTTATTTTTGATGCAGAAGCAGAAAGATAGAAAGCAAAGCCCAGATACACATTATTACAGCTAATGTATCTATTTGTGTAGGTGTCACCAAGAATAAATAGTAATCTGTAGAAAGGCATGGCAATGAAATTCGGTCACAGACTGGGCAGAAAAGGGAAAGCACACTTAATCATAGGTTTTAGTTTATTTTTTCCTTCAAATTTCTCTATTTTTCTTTTACAGTCACTCCTTATAGAAGGTAAGATTTGATGATGACTTAATTTCCCTTTCAAAGATATAGAACAGCCAATGCAGCCTAGTTAAAAGCAACAAAATTTTCCTTGCTGCATCCTTTGCCTCAAGAGGGAAATATTCTACTTTTGTCTAGTTCTTTCCTTACATGCCAACTCAGCAATACCATGAGGCACGCAAGGAGAAGATTTTTTATTCAGAACATTTTATTCTTTGTTACAATACAGAAAGCTAGCATTAAGTGGTAAAATCATTTGGGGGCCAATCTTCTCTCTCCCACATGGAAATCAATGGCTGTTTTGCTACTGGCTTCACTAAGAACTACACATGGATGTTTCAGGTTCTGTGAAAGAAAGCTTGAATATATTCTCATTATAAAACACAAATCCCTGAGATCACAATATTCTCAAAGATATGCAAAGTACTGCTGAGATTCTCAATGTGCTCAAAAAACAGATTTAAGTTTTAATTTATTTATGCAAGTGCAATTGAAAAGCAGTTTTATGGACACATTCTTTGTTTGCCTTTCCTGCTTCTCTGTTTGTCTCTCTTGTCAATGTCTCCTTTGGCATTTATTTAAAAAATGAAAGAAAGAAAGAAAGAAAGAAAGAAAGAAAGAAAGAAAGAAAGAAAGAAAGAAAGAAAGAAAGAAAGAAAGAAAGAAGAAAGAAAGAAAGAAAGAAAGAAAGAAAGAAAGAAAGAAAGAAAGAAAGAAAGAAAGAAAGAAAGAAAGAAAGAAAGAAAGAAAGAAAGAAAGAAAGAAGTATTCAGTAGAATAAAATTCTGGAGAACTTGCATGTATTAAAAATGATCCAAAGATGATTTTACAGGTGGACAATTTTTATGGAAACCAAAATTTTCTTCTTCAGATTAGTGAGACACTGAATTTCTTTTGAATTTATAACTTTTAAGGATATGTAAGTTAATACCAAAACTACTGAGACTTGTAGAATAACTAACGTGATGTAATTTAGCCCACAGTAAATGTAATGGTGACACACTAACACCAGTGTTAAATCCTTGCATTTGCACAAAAAGCAGAGAGGGCTCTGTCCTGAATACCATTTTTCAGACTTTGATGTCATATCAGGATTTATTTTGCTTATTCCTCTTTTAATTGAAAAAAAAAAAAAAAAAACAGAAATTAAAAAGAAGCATACAAGACAATCTATTGGTAGCAACCATTAAAGTAATTACTTCGCTTGTTGATTATGATTTAGCTTGGAATCAGTGCTAGTACTATTATTTTCTACCTTTTAAATGCATGCTTTAGCTAGCACATGACCCATAATGTGTAACAGCAGTTACACTCCCGGGACTAAAGATTAACAGCATGTGCTACAACTGGTTTATTTTACAATTGCTGTGAAATAAAAGCTGATGGAAACGAGCCACTGGTGAATTACTTTACCAAGAAAATCAAGAATATTTTTTTCATCATAGAAAAGCTCACCTCTCTTTTTTTTTTTTTTCTGTGATTGGTTTTATAGAAAAACACAATAGTAGAATGTCAGGGCAGGGGTAAAGGAGAAAAGCAGAATGCTACACTCAGTTGTACCATTTTCAATTTTTGTTGCAGTCCATCTGAATAATTTTTCCCAGCTAAATCCCTGTGTTGCAGTTAATTAGAACACAACTTGGGCATAACAAGCAACAGACAAAAGAGATGAAAATTATTTTCTGATAAACTCCAGTCAGTCATATTTTTCTTCTCAGTAAAGGAATATTAATGCAGCTGCTGTGTCCATGTATTTTTGGAGTGCTAGGGAAGAAATTTAATCTCACAGCAGAGACAAAATGCATTGACTTCTTGTCCCACAAGGAGGTTTCCCTCAGCTCCAACACAGAATCATAGAATCATTAAAGTTGGAAAAGACCTCCAGGATCATCAAGTCCAACCTTCTACCCAGCACTATTATAACCACCAGACCACGTTACAAGTACTTGTTTTTTGAACACCTCCAGGGATGGTGAGTCCACCACCTCCCTGGGCATCCTGCTCCCCACCACTCTTTAAATAAATAAATTCTTTGCAAAATCCAACTTATACTTCCCTTGGAGCATCTTAAGACCATTTCCTCTTGTCCTGTTGTTAGTTACTTGGGAGAAGAGGCCAACACCAACCACATTATGACCTCTTTTCAGGTAGCTGTAGAGAGCAATGACATATTCTCTTAGCCTCCTCTTTTTCAGGCTCAACAAGCCCAGCTCCCTCAGTCTTTCTTCATAAGACATGTGTCATAGTTATTAATATGAATTATGAAATATTGTTAATAATATTATTCTTTATAAATACCACATTTTATTGATAACTTTTTTAAAGAGCGAGTGTGTATGTATGTGTATATATATATATATATATATGTATATATAAAATATGCAGTTTCTAGTGTACAGGTGTGGATATAATCCCATAAACAGGTACAGTTTAACAATTTTGAAACAAATTGGAAAAAATACAACCCAGTTATTCAATAATAGAACTAGGGTGCAATCTATCACTTCCACTAGGGAATGACTTGGCAGGTATGTGGTAGCTGAACACAGTGGTGAGGCTATGTGTCAGGGCACATACAACTAAAGAAACCTTTCAAAGAGACTTAAACCAACTTTTTCTCACAAATTATCACTGTGGGCATAACTGGGTATGGCTGCTTTATGATCCAGAAGTTACTATACCACAAGGACTAAAGTGCAGGAATTTTAAGCAGAACCAAAACTGGTGTTAAAAATGCAAACAATGCAAAAGATACAGTTTCACTTGTTAAGCAGGTTGCTAATCTGATCACTGATGAGGCTCAGGGGGTTCAGTGGGTGCCATGGCTAGCTTCTGGGGTGGTGGAGGCAGCTTTCTCCCACTGCTGTGGGGTGCGGCTTGGAGGCTGTTGGAGGCTGGTTCACCTGCAACAGGCTCTTGGTTGATTTCCTTGGTGCTGGCAGCAATGCAGAATTTGCAGGATACTGTGAGGGAGCAGTTCCCCTCCAAAGCATCTGGAGAACATGGAAGGGGCCCAGTGTGGAGCAGTTTTTTTCCCCTGGACCAGCTATGAAATGAGCAAGCATCACTGATTCCTCTTGATGGCTGCTTTTCCCATTTCTTGCTCCTGTGGCAGCTGGGTCACCCTGGCACTTGGGCTCTCAGGTATGTGGAGCAATGGGCAGCTCCTTCTCCCATGACTTAGCAGCTGGTACAGGAGTGGCTGGATGCAGTTCTGGGTTTTGCAAGTGAGAGGCACACAGCCTGGCTTTGGCTCGCAGGTCTGCAACTTTGTGCTTACAGCAGACCTGCTTAAAACTGCTGAAAGGGAATTAGGCAAGTTCTCTCCAGGGCTTGGTTTCTCAGGTCTCTATTCCTTCAGGGCACAATTAGACAGCTTCTTCCTACCAGCAGGACTGCAGATACAACACTAAGCTGGCTGTAGTTTCAGGGCAGGTTATGTGAAGGACTCTTTGCTGGTTCCCAGGTAAACAGCAATTCCCAAGTAGCAAGGCTTTTCTCCAGACTGCAGACAAAGGCAGAACATATGCACAAAAGCAGAGCATGTGTATGGAGAAAGAGAGCAAAAGAGCACAAAAGAGCAAGTTATTTACAATTTGGGTAGTATTTATAGTTTGCTGAAGGCTTGGATTTAGCCAAACTTGGTCAATACCATTAGCCAATGGCAAAGCACATAGCCAGAATATGCCCATATTTGGAAGAAACACAAGCACAGGACAAGCATCCCACACAGTGGATGTGTGCTTTTGTTTACCCAAACAAGGCAGGTTGGGCTGTTTACCCCAGTTCATTGACATCTGGCCCTTTGTTTTCCCAGCTCCCACTCCAGAAAGGAGGGGAAAGGGGATTTAAGCAAAATATATAGGAACATGTTTTGGCAATATTTGGTACACAATTCTGGGCCTAATGTAGCCTTTGCCACAACATGCTCTTCAGTTGTCTTACAAGCTTCATTGCCCTACCCTCATATAGGTCAGCACTCCCATTTAAGTTCATGAAATACTGAGGGTGCACTCAATCCATCTCTATAAATCATTGATAAAGATGTTTAACTGCAACTGCCCCAGAACTGAGCTCTGGAGAACATCACTTGTAACCAGTTACTAAATGTAGTTAGCTTTGTTTGCTACTACTGATGATACAAGAGATACCATCTGAGGTGTTGCTTAAGGCAAAACAGCCTGCCCCTGCATCAGGACTTGTTCCCTCAAAAAAAAGGAGGAGGGTAATTGCTATTGGTGATTCCCTCCTAAGGGGAACAGTGGGCCCCCTATGTCGGCTGGATCCTTCCCACAGGGAAGTCTGCTGCCTCCCTGGGGCCCGGGTCAGGGATGTGACCAGAAGGCTGCCTAGTCTGGTACAGCCCTCTGATTACTATCCCTTAATAGTTATACAGTTAGGGAGTGATGACATTGCAACCAGAGGTCCAAAGGCAATCAAAAAGGACTTCAAGGCTCTGGGAGAACTGGTTGAGGGGTCAGTGGTACAGATAATTTTTTCAATATCCTTAGTTGAAGGAAGGAATACTGAAAGAAACAGGAAAGCAGCTGTAATTAACAAGTGGCTGAGAGGCTAGTGCTACCAAAAGAATTTTCAGTTCTTTGATCTTGGGGAACTTTCTATGGCACCAGATCACCTACCCACAGATGTAGTACATCCATCCCAGAAGGGGAGAAAGATCTCAGTGCATGAGAATGGCCTGTCCCCAAAGGGAAAAAGGTTCTAGGAAGGGAGTTGGCAGGTCTCATTGACAGGGCTTTAAACTAGATTTGAAGGGGGAAGGGGCTGAAACCACTTCCCCCAGACAGGAGTTTGGGTGTGGTAACCTGCAGTCAGGGGTGAAATCAGCAGCCCAGCTAAAGTGCATGTACACTAATGCACGCAGCATGGGTAACAAACAAGAGAAGCTGGAAGCCTTGTTACACCAGGAAAGTTATGATGTAGTTGCCATCACAGAAATGTGGTGGGAAAACTCACATGACTGGAGCACTGTAGTTGATGTCTACAGGCTCTTCAGGAGAGACAGGCAAAGGAGAAGGGGTAGAGAGGTGGCCCTGGACATCATGTAGGCTCTAGATGCCATGTAACTAGAGATCAAGGATGATCAGGTTGAGTGCCTGTGGGTGAAAATTAGAGGGAAGGCCAATAAGGCAGACATTCTGGTTGGAGTCTGTTATAGACCACCCAACCAGGATGAAGAGGTTGATGAGTTATTTTATAGGCAGCTAGAGGCTGTCTCAAGATCACCAGACCTTGTTCTTATGGGTGATTTTAACCTGCCTGATATCTGCTGGGAACTTAACACAGCAGAGAGGAGGCAGTCTAGGAGGTTTTTAGAATGTATGGAGGATAGCTTCTTATCACAGCTGCTGCATGAGCCTACCAGGGGGTAAGGCTTTGCTTGACCTTTTTTAAAAACAGAGAAAGGCTGGTTGGAGATGTGGTGGTTGGAGGCTGTCTGGGGTCCAGTGACCATGAAATAATTGAGTTCTCAATATGCAGTCAAGCTAAGAGGGGCAGCAACAAAACCTCCACTCTGGACATCCGGAGAGTGGACTTCAGGTTACTCAAGGAACTAACTCAGAAGGTACCTTGGGGAACAGCCCTTAAAAACAAAGGGATCCAGGAGGGCTGGACCTACTTCAAGAAAGAAATCTTGAAGGTGCAGGAACAGGCTGTGCCAATGTGCTGGAAGATGAGCTGCTGGGGTAGATGGCCAGCCCGGTTGGGCAATGAACTTCTAAAGGAATTAAGGGAAAAAAAGAGGGTGTATCATCTTTGGAAGAGAGGTGAGGCAACCTATGGAATGTTTAAAAGTGTTGCTAGGTCATGCAGGAAACAAATTAGAGAGGCAAAAGCCCATTTAGAGCTTAAACTGGCCTCTGCTGTGAAGGATAACAAAAAATCGTTCTACAAATAAATTAATAGCACAAGGTGTAGCAAGGACAACCTCCACTCTTTGGTGGACACAGAGGGAAACATAGTAACAAAAGATGAGGAAAAGATAGAGGTACTTAATACCTTCTTTGCCTCAATTTTTAATAGCAAGATAGGTTGTCTTCCAGACAACTGCCCTCCAGAGCTGGCAGATGGAGTCAGGGAGCAGTATAGTTCTCCTGTGATCCAGGAAGAAGCAGTTACAGACATCCTTAGCTGCTTGGATCCACACAAATCCATGGGACCAGATGGGATCCATCCTAGGATACTGAGAAAGCTGGCAGATGAGCTGGCCAAGACACTCTCCATCATTTTTCAACAGTCCTGGCTCACTGGAGTGGTCCCAGAAGACTGGAAGCTGGCCAACGTGGTGCCCATCCACAAGAAGGGCCAAAGGATGAGCCAGGGAATTACAGGCCTGTCAGCCTGACCTCAGTGCCAGACAAGATTATGGAACATGTCATCTTGAGTGCAATCACACAGCACTTACAGGATGGCCAAGGGATCAGGCCCAGCCAGCATGGATTTAGGAAGGACAGTTCCTGCCCCACCAACCTGATCTCCTTCTATAATTAGGTGACCCGCCTGGTGGATGTGGGCAAGGCTGTGGATGTAGTCTACCTGGACTACATCAGAGCCTTTGACACCGTCCCCCACAGCAAACTCCTGGCCAAGCTGTCAGCCCATGGCTTGGACAGCAGCACTCTGTGCTGGGTTAGGAATTGGCTGGAGGGCCAAGTCCAGAGAGTGGTGACGAATGGTGCCACATCCAGCTGGCAGCCAGTGAGTAGTGGTGTCCCCCAGGGATCAATGCTGGGCCCCAGGATCTTTAATATCTATATTGATGATCTGGATGAGGGTATTGAGTGCATGCTCAGTAAGTTTGCAGGTGACACCAAGCTGGGGGCAGGAGTTGATCTGTTAGAGGGTAGAAGAGCTTTGCACAGGGACCTCGACCAACTGGACAGATGGACAGAGTCCAGCATGAGATTTAACACATCCAAGTGCCAGGTTCTACACATTGGTCACAACAACCCCATGCAGTGCTACAGGCTTGGGTCAGAGTGGCTGGATTGTGGTCAGGCAGAAATTGACCTGGGGGTACCGGTTGATAGTAGCCTGAACATGAGCCAGCAGTGTGCCCAGGTGGCCAAGAAGGCCAATGGCATCCTGGCCTGTATCAGGAATGGTGTGGCCAACAGGAGCAAGTAGGTCATTGTGCCCCTGTACTCAGCACTGGTTAGGCCACACCTTGAGTCCTGTGTCCAGTTCTGGTCCCCTCAGTTTAAGAAGGACATCGAGACACTTGAACATGTCCAGACAATACAATACACCACCAGGTTGGAAGAGACCTTCAAGATCATCACGTCCAACCTATCAACCAATCCAACCCACCTAAATGCAATACAATACAATACAACCCACCTAAACAACTAAACTGTGGCACCAAGCACCCCATCAAGCCTCTTCCTGAACACCTCCAATGAAGGTGACTCCACCACCTCCACGGGCAGCCGATTCCAATGGGCAATCACTCTCTCTGCATAGAATTTCTTCCTAAGAGCCAGTCTAAACCTCCCCTGGCACAGCCTGAGATTATGTCCTCTTGTTCTGGTACTGGCTGCCTGGGAGAAGAAACCAACCTCTGCCTGGCTACAACCTCCCTTCAGGTAGTTGTAGAGAGCAATAAGGTCACCCCTGAGTCTCCTCTTCTCCAGGCTAAGCAACCCCAGCTCCCTCAGCCTTTCCTCATAGGGCTTGTGTTCCAAACCCCTCACCAACTTTGTTGCCCTTCTCTGGACACGCTCCAGCAAGACAACATCCTTCCTAAACTGAGGGGCCCATAACTAGACACAGTACTCAAGGTACTCAAGGGCAACAAAGCTGGTGAGGGGTTTGGAGCACAAGCTCTGCAAGGAGAGGCTGAGAGAGTTAGGGTTGCTTAGCCTGGAGAAGAGAATGCTCAGGGGAGCCCTTATTTCTGTCTACAACTACATGAAGAGAGCTTGTAGCCAGGTGAGGGTTGGTCTCTTCTCTCAAGTAACCAGAACAAGAGGACACAGTCTCAAGCTGCGCCAGGGGAAGTGTAGGCTCGAGGTGAGGAGAAAGTTGCTGCTCAGTCATAAATACATTTTTAAAAAAATTAACCAATTTTTTCCACCTCTATGGATATTTTTTTGTCTGCATTTAACTTCAAGCAAAAAATTATTCATCTTTGGTATTACTTCAAGTTTTAGAGCAAGTTTGAAACCTTTATTGCCTAGTTGTTAGTCTGTAATATAAAGCAGTTATTGTTTAGTATACATACCTATAAGATGTGACATGATTTACATGTGCAGAGTTGAGAATTCATTGTTAATCTATTTATAAATACAGTGCAGTCAAGAGAGAAAGATGATTTAATAAATACTACAAGGATCCTTTGACAAGGTACATTAATACTACAGCCTTTTCCAAAGTGTTCCAAAGACATAGCTTATTTGTTTGGAAATTGTGTTTTGTACATGAATTTGTATGTTATTAGCATGTTTAACCTCTGACACTGTTTCATCAGAACATATCTACCATATAAGACTCCACCCAAACTTTTGCTGATACCTTTAGCTGTCAGAATGGAGCTAGTATATAAAGAGGACTTAAATGTACTAAAAAGGAATTGGATGTGAACCAATTAAATTTTTGAGAGCATATTCTGGTTAAGGACCTTATCCTTTACAAAAGGCATGATCGTGTTGAAGAAAATTCTCAATTTTATAACTCAAAACAACCAACTCCATCGTGCCTCCATCACTTACCCTACAACTTATATTGTAATGTGACCCTGTGGAACTTGAATGTGTATTTCTAGAAATGTTGAATTTTTTCCTAGAGTTATTTACTGTAAATCTTCTCAAGGAATTATAAGAACACAGTATTTTGACTTAGTGCTCATCTGAATTCTTGTCTTGTGGAAAGCAGCTTAAGAGAATGTGTCACTAAGAATGGCTGTCTCTGTTTAAAAAGTTTCTGTTTTGTAAGGATTTAAAGAAAAAAAAAAACAACAAACACCTGGAAGGTGAGCATGTAGGCTATTTCCTATTAGTTTTACACAGATGATCATGCTGGCCCCAAATAGGAAGGCAACATATACCATTTGCTGGTGAGTAAGTGTCCAAAGGTTTTTTTGGGGTCATGCTTACTTTGTCTGTTAACGTCAGTGTGGCTGTACACACATACAAGCATATCTATGTAAAGGTGCTTATAGAAATTTTTTACTAGGATAATGTAGGTTTTCTTTTTACCATGAATTTAAACAGCAGGATCTCAAATGCTCTCATGTGAGCTTGGCATATGTGATAGGTGATACAGATAAAAAGTCAGATTTCAGCACCTGTGACTTCAATCTGCAGTAATGAGGACAGGTGTATGTAATAAAGAGAAATATCAAGATCTGTATGATGAAATGAATGGGATGCATAAGCATGCTTTTGCCTGAGTACTACAGTCCTTTATATAACAGAGGCACACAAAAGCTTAAACCAGAAGCCCTTAATAACACAAAGAGTGTTATTCCTTTTCCAAAGAAATCAGGTGTTAAAACTAAAGGGGGAAAGGGCAAAAGGATAACAAATGAAGCAAATTATAAGAGTGTATTATTTGGGTACATGACTGAGTCTTATTAAAACACATAAAGCTGTCATTTTGCTGTTGCCTATGTTCCATTACGTTCTGCTTGTATACGTCTAAGTGTCATTATTTAATTTCAGAAATGCTGTAAGGACATGGAGAAACACAAAGTCACTCAAGGTTGTGCTCATTTTATTCTCTACAGGCACTGACACGGTAAAGCCAAGCTTACTTATATTGTTTCTTAGGTGGTGTACTTCCAAAACAGTGTGGCTACTACAGGCAAACAATGACAATTATCAGGAGAATTTCTGAAACTTCAGCAAACTGCATGTCATAGCATAAGAAAAGAAACTTTTGCAATTATGGTACCACCACTGGTTGAAAAGTCTCCACTTATTTTACATCACATTATAAATGCACTGGATAAACAGCAAGATTATATTCTTTCAGTAAAGGAGGTAGCAATAAACCCCACATACATTTTACTGCACCATATTCAGGTGAGAAGACTAGTATGGTTTTCAATTCCAAAGAACACTTTAGGAATCCAAGCTCAATGGCTTCTACCAAATTTAATGAAAAATGCTCTCAGTGCCAAAAAGTTGAAATTTTGTCTAAAAAACCCCAAAAGGCACATAACTAGATAAAGAGAGTTAAATCACTCAAGTTCCCTAAAAAAAGAAAAAAATTATCTCGGAAAGAGAGTAGCATAGGCTACAGCTAATGCCAACCATCAAGGTGTATTCCAGAGAGAAAACCAGATAGGGCATGAAAGATTACATCACAATTTCATTCATGGTAACTCAATTTTATGCTCAGTTAATTAATGCCAGTATTGACAAAGGTTGTCAAATCCCAGTTTTAGAATGGTGGCTGCCACAAATCACATATAAAGAGAGATACACAAGAATTGATGCTTCTTTATGCTATGCACAGGTCACTGATAATAATGCATGCAATTATAGCCCCTTTTCCTTTTTGGTATTCAATTCTTGACACAACTGTACTGTGCCAATTAAATTTTTCTAATATGGTGGACTTCTTCAGCAGGAAACTGGAATAAAAATCGTAATGCTGCTGCCTACAGACAACAAATGTGAAATATTATTTACAAGGTAAAGGATCTAAAACTTAATTTTAAAAAAATATCCACAGATGATACTATCACCTCTAGAAAGGCATTTAAGGCTTACATATTGATCAGTTCCATCAGGTAGCAAATAAATCCTTAGCTCCATTTTACCACCAGAAGTCCTTAAGATTAAATCCTTGTTAATTAAAATGAGCCATGTAAACAATTACTTGGCAGACCCATTAAACATACATTCTTTGCCTGTCTACTTTATAGATAGTACTATTCAATAACTGCTAATAACCAAGTGGTCACCCCTCAGAATCCCCTTTCCCTTGTAAATTTTGTTATTGGAGATATTCAGTCATACCAAATAATACCACATTTCTAGACACTTAAAAACAATTCTGAAAAGTATCTTAATTCCTCTTACCTGGACAGTTACATATCACACAGGTATTTTACATATGCTTTCATACAAGGACTGCTGAAGATGTTTCTTAGAATGCTGTATGGTTTTCAAAAGCCTGTTTTATACTCACTCTACTACTTTAAACTCTGGTACTCCAGTTTATCTTTTAAGAGCAAAGAATATTGTCACAAAAATCGTCTTAGTGAACAATTAGAGGAGTTATAATGAATAACATAAAACACACTCAAGAAATATTACAGCTAATCAATATTGAGAAATGTCCTGTCAAATTGTCACAAGTCTGGTATTTCAGATAATCTGTTCTGTAAATCAAAATATCAAATGTGATAATTTGTTGCTCTCACCTCTTATTAAAACCTATTCTGATTTGCAAGATTTATTTCCCAATATGTACACTATGCATAATTGTGTAATTCATGCTGTCCTAGTTTAGAGAGGGACAGATTGCTCTGTTGCTCCAAAAGGGGCAAAAGAATAACACACAAATAGATTTGATAGTAATGGAAAGTTTAAATGGGAAAGCAATTGATACACTACAAAAAACTGCAAAGCATAGTAGTAAGCATAGCAAAGTCCCTTTACACCAGACCAAAAAACCCCAATACTTCCTTCTCCCCACCTGGGGTTCACCAAACACCTCAGGGCTCTTTCTTCCCTCCACTTCCTGCCCCATTACTAGCCTGGTTTCAGGCTAGCCAGGCCTGAACTGCCCTCCCCTTTTTTACCTGGCATTAGACCTGAACAGGCCAAGATTGCACAGGAATATAATAATAAAAAAAGTTACTCAGGCCAAAGAGGCCTGTGATACTCCCCCATTGTTACCAGATTAAAGAGCATCTCTCCCCTATGGGAGGAAAGAGGGAAGAAAGATAATAACTTTGCAGCCAGATTTATAAGAGTGCAGAATATATGGGTAGAAATGCACTATTTCCTGTGTCCACCCACTAGGCTGGACCCTCTGCACACTGGAAGTCTCTGTTCTGTGGCTTCTGTTTTTGGAAGCACCCAGCCTAAATGGCCACACATACAGACCTTAGTAAGTGAATATTACAATAACTACAGAAATGTAGTTCTGACTCAAAGAAGCAACTGTAACACAATGAATATTTAAACCTAACTGCTGGAGCAGTTTCAAACTAAGGCTCACAGAAATTAAATTCATGCTTACTGCAATTTTATGAGTGAATCTGGATTCCCTCTATCATTTCTTCTCCTCCTTATTTCCTCCCCTTTCCTTCCCCCTCTTTTTCTTGCAGGGGCAGTTAATGGTCTTTTTGTTTTCTCATTTCCTTAACTGATGCAAGGATCTGTCTTTCTATTTCTCCCTTCAGCATACTAGCATCTGTTTTCTGCCTTTCCAGTTCCAGATTTTCCACTGTATATTGACGTATGTTGCCTGCAAAGGTTTGAAAACAACGTGAGGGTAAGATTCCTGCGAGACCCTCCATTATATTCATGCCACCAATTCATAAAGCAAGGCTGGAATGCACCATTTCTAGCATCCAGCTGATTGGAACCTTCCTTTACATGGTTGTTGTAAGCAGCAGTACATAAAACAACTGCAAGGGAAAACAGTAACACAAAAATCCACAAACTTAAAGCAAATAAACCATAAAAAAAAAAAAAAAGGCACCTCCACAAACATAAGAAAACACAAATTAGATGAATCAGGCTCTCATGAAAGCACAAACTTAACTTTTCATCCCTGACTAGGTGGAGAGGAGATAGCCTGGAGCTAACAAAGCCTTGGAAAAAGATTAATTGTAACTGACATCAGTACACTGAAAGTAGAATTTCTTTGACTCACAGACCCAAAATAGGCTTTTGATGATCCAGAAACAGAGATTAATTGTAATTCTTTGACACAGTGCTTATTTTAATGGAGTTCTGATAAAAGCAGTGTTCTGCCTGCCATAAGCAAATGGGCTTGTTAAACGTCTGTAGCACAATAACCCTAAATGAAAGGGCACTATTAAACTTGTTGTTACAGCACATGTGCTGGAAAGGAAACAGTCATGCACTTGTAGAAACATTTAGGTCCTAATCCATAGCAGGTCACCATTTGGACAAAATTACAGAGTAGTCTTCTCAAAGAAATCAAAAGAATCACTAAAATAGCTTCAAATATCCCTTTTTACACTAAAAGAGCATTTAAAACAAACTAACAAACAAAAATACTACAAACCCCGAACCAAGCAAGCAAGCAACATAAAAAACCAAAACCAGATCAAGGCCTACCAAAAAAAAAAAAAAAGTCCCCTATACAAAAAAACCCACAACTCCCTAGTGAATCTTCAAGCACCCTTTCCAACAATTACATGTTAATACATTCCTTCTTCAAAACATTTGCACTGACTTACTGAAGGAGCTTTCTTTGGAAGGCAGTGGCGATCACAATACCGGTTTCCATGCCACAACTCTGGAGACAAAATTCTAATTAAATCTTGCTTTCAACCACCCTTTCAAAGAACATAGATGTTTGGAACATCCTGTTCCAAAGTAGTTATACATTCCCTTTCTACAGCAAGATTTTGGACCAACTTCTGTTAAATATACATTTTTTTTTTTTTTAATTTGAAAATGATAGGGGGAAAGAGAATCACTGCAGGCACAAAACTAGCATTAAAATCTTGTATCATCAATGTACAGGCACCAAGAGAAACATCACATAAAAGAATTTCTTGCTATGTGTCTTTCTACTTGTCATTATAATAATTTTTCTTTATCTTTCCCCAGCTTTTCAACCAATTCCAACAATTTAAGATCTGCAATAATTCTCTGAATGTTTTTAGGAGCCTTTTCATATTCTGCCTTCTGTAGAAGGGTCACAGGACCAATTCCTTTCACTTCATCCAAATGAAAGTCCAGGCTTCTGCATTTAGATGGTTTATCTGAAAGACAGGGCACCTGGTAGATTACACACAAAAAAATGGTCCCAAAGCTGTTGGAAAATTGTAGGGTTTTACAGACAGAAATTTATCTTAGTTTGAGGACTTTGATATTTTTTCCAATACAGTTCAAGTCTGGCAGGCCAAGGAAAAAGAATTCCAGGCATTAGATGAAGTGGTAAATTTTAAATCCAGTTATTCTAAGTACTCATTTGAGTATATTACCTCTCGGCACTGACTATGTTGTAAACTTTTTATCCTATTTAGGTGCTTGAGGCAGCTAAAACTATCCGTTGTATCCCAGATGTGTTTGTATTTTGGTTATGAAGAATAATGATAGATATTGATAACTGGATAATCCAGGTATTATCCAATCTTCTCTCTTTATAACAGTGTTTGAAAGTTTTCAAGTTTTCTAACTTTCATAAAAGCACAGATCAGAATCCTTCATCAGAAGGATTCAAATGTAGGTTTAAAAAAAAAAAGAGTAAAAAAAAGAGTAAAAAAGTAAGTAAAATTATTCTGTCCATTTGGGGAAAATACAAGAGAAAAGAAAGTATTTTTATAGAAGTGACAAAAAGCATTTAAAAGTGTTCTTTCCATTTTATCCAAGGAACAAGAACTAAAAGCATGCATGTTTGAAGATTTTCATAAAAGCTGTTACAAGCTGCTTGCAGTATTTTTTAATAAAATCATGAATTTAAGCAACTTAGTCTCATCCTACTTGTCTTTGATTTACTTTTGTTTTGTTTAAGTTACTTTGACAAGCAAACTAGCAGCTAGATAAATAGATCTTCATTTGTCATAGACCTATATAGTTGTTCATGAGACATGGAAGAACAGATAAATGTGTCAGCATAGATCTTGGAAATCAAAATGCATTGAATTTTTATCACTGAGACTTTTCTCAGGGTTACTGTGTAGTGATTTCAAACACACTAATATTCCCCCGTATCAGAAATCATGAATTTATGACATTTTACAACTGTAAGGAGTTACCATCCTGGACAGGAGATTCTTGGTCATTCTTGCTTTCTGGGCCTCAAGCGTGTGGGTGCATCTGCTTGGGTTTGGAATCTGAACCATATTTTTCCTTTCCCTTTTTTTCTGTTTCATATATATACTGATGTAATCTGATGCTTTTGTAGTGGAGGAATAAAACATTCTGTGTAAATCAACTAAGAAAACTCTCTCTGCCTTTTTTCCTCTCCCTGTCTTATTTCTTGGTAAAAGAGGGGTGGGAGGGGGAAGCAGAAGTGAGGGAATCTTTTACTATCACACTAAAACCATAACAATCAGGAGAGCCTCAAACCAACCATATTTCCCATCCTTTTGCCCACAGCACCTACCCTCTTAATACAGCCAACTCATTTCTCTTGCCATCATCAAGAAAATAAGGTAATGTAGTTTCTTCTCAAGGTTGTTGAAAGATTTACAGTTCACGAAAAGACAGCTTGGCCTTGCTGTTAGAGGTTGTAACAGAGATGACTCTGATGTCTGCAAAAAAAAAGTACAAACAAGGATTCATGTAATAAAGAATATAATAATCATATAGGCTTGCAATGCAAAGGTGCTATGGAGCTTGTAATATGTATTCTAACACACCACAGCACAGTGACAAATGATGCTAATATCTAACTAGATGCATGAAAGTAATCTCATTTTGAAAGATAAAGAATACCTTACTTGTAGAATTTTTAAGGTATGTTTTCAAATTATCTGTTGAATAAACTTAATGAGGTAACTTGTTAAAAAACACAATACTTAACTCCTGGAGACTGCTGTTTTCCAGTACAACCCCTAAATGCATCAGTGCACTATTGTTTAAATTAACTGTTTGGTCATTCACACATGTAGCTGTAAAGCAAAATTACAACTTTCTGTTCAGTTCTAAGAATTATTTTCTGAGACATTGCAATTTGTTACAACAGATTTCCCAGTTGATCAAGAGCCTGTGATTTCAGAGTACAGTTTCATTGGGTATTTTGTTACCTAGTCCATACTGTAAAATTCTAGGATGGTTTTCAGACAGGCAGAGGAAGAAAAAAGACATAAAATCCTACTTTGTTCTTTCCCAGGCATGAGCTATTCAGTATTGCTGCTCAGTGACAACAGCAATGGATGAGTTGCAACCTTTGCCCATCTCTGTCATGCTGAGAGAAAGAGGTAGACTTTTCTACGGTGCCATATCCGCACATGCACACAAACAATAGAGATACACATGAAAAGTTAAAGAGCATAGAGCACTTCCCAGTTGCTTCTGGTGGTAGCATGGGAATCAGGAGACCATTCTCACATCTTCAAGATGCTTTCTAATGCCTGGTTTGATCAAGTTTGCATTCCAGTTTCAAAAACAAATGCTACAGTAAATACATAGAATAGAAATGCACAGCAGGTCATCAAAGCAGACATAGAAATCTACAGAAATGAGGTATGAGATAGTGGACTTTAATGTCACAAGATGTGACTTATCACACTTATTTCCCATTTGACTAATTATTCTGTCTTATATTTTTTTGCAGATATGACTGATATAGAAGTAATGACCTGCAGATCCCCAGACACTGTTTGGAGTCCTTTTAGAAAGCTTGTTCTCCTTTGCTTCCTTACTCTCTTCTGGATTTAAGCAACAGATTTTTTATCATGTAGTTGGTAGCAATTCACTAGACCTCTTGGGTGAAACCTTTTGCTCTGACATTTCATTATTCATATTTTGCTCTAAAATCTATTACAGTGATGTACCTATTTAAAAGTAATAAGACAAATATAAAGAAATAATTTAAATTTTGCTGCTGTTGCCCTGTGTGCTCATTTGTTACATGCCAACAATATATCAACTCTACAGAATCAAGTGCAAACCTCCAGTTTCTGATGTGTTTGAAACCATTTTTTTTTACTCATCTTTGCACTTAAAATTATTTACTCTTCAAAAATCTTAATTACCCATCTGATTAGATGTTATTTAAAATTTAATTTGCCATAATTCATATTTCTCCTGTTGTCTTTGAGCATAATTTTCAATTTTATGAAAAAATAACTTTTTACTTTCTATCACCACTTTACTACTCTGCTGCAACTATGATACCATAAAGCAATTATATTACAGAATCACAAAATGTTAGGGGTTGTAAGGGACCTCAAAAGATCATATAGTCCAGCCCCCCTTGCCAGAGCAGGATTACCTAGAGTGGATCACACAGGAACTCATCCAGGCAGGTCTTGAATACATCCAGAGAGGAGATTTCACAACTCCCCTGGGTTCCATCACCCTCACAGTGGAAGTATGGAACTTCTTATACCTCATCTTCCACCCATTGCCCCTTGTCCTGTCATTGGACATCACTGAGAAGAGCCTGACTCCATCTTCTTGGCACTCACCCTTTACATTTATAAGCATTAATGAGGTCACTCCTTAGTCTCCTCTTCTTCAAGCTAAAGAGACACAGCTGCCTCAGTCTCTCCTCATAAGGAAGAAGTTCCACTCCCTTAATGATTTTTGTGGCTCTATGTTGGACTCTTTCAAGAAGTTCGCCAAAGTTCTTAAACTGAGGGGCCCAGAACTGGACACATTATTCCAGATGTGGCCTCATCAGGGCAGCATAAAGGGGGAGGAGAACCTCTCTTGACCTACTAACCACACGTTTTCTAATACACCCCAGAATGGAATTGGCCTCCTTAACCACAAGAGCCTGCTACTGGTTCATGTTCATCCTTCTATCTGCTAGGACCCCCAGGTCTTTTTCCGTTTAGTGCTCTCTGACAGGTCAGTCCCCAACCTATAGGATTCATGAGGTTGTTCTTTCCCAGGTGCAGGATGGGGAATTCAAATTGCCCTCATTGAATTTCATTAAATTTCTCCCTATCCAATTCTCTCTCAGCCTAAGTCTCAGTGAAGGGTGGCACAACCCTCCAAAGGTGACTGCAGCATAATCACTCCTTCAAGATTATTTTAAAACACAAGTATGTTTTCTTCAAATAATATATGCCATTTCTACTTGCTTGTGGGGTTATTCTCCCCAATAAATGTTTAAGGTTCAAATGCAAATAACTTCTTCTGGCCCAAAGGCATCTGTTTAAACACTACTTCAAGCTGTACTCTAATACAACTCAGACACAAGCATGAGAGTTTTCAAAGTGAAATTAATTTCTCCAAAAAACCCGCTTGTGGTCAGAGTTTATATGTACAAAGTAAATAAATGTGAGCTATAAATAGGATGGGGCATGATCCCTTCTTTTTGTTTAGATCCTGAAAACTTTTTAGCAACACCATGTAATAACATGTATAATTTTGTATATTTTAGTACTTAATATCTTGGGCAGTGGTATCTTCAAACACTGCTGTAACTTATTTACAGGTTCTATTCAGTTGTGAGTATTACATTCCACATATAAAGACAGGTAAATAATTTAATCACAGATCTAACATTTCCAATACAGCAATTCAAATTGGAAATACAGGTGCTGTGATCTGTGGGTTTCCCACAAATGGGATCCTGTGGCAGATTAGCTAGGTACTCACAATTTGCTCCTCTGTTTGGTATATTCTGACATGCTGTGGCTATAATTTGAGCAGCCCTTGGCTTGGAGAGGGCTAGGGGTCCTCTCTCTCATGTGTTCCATCACTGTGCTGTAACCTTTTCTGGGATTCAGTTCTCATGGATCTTTTCCCCTTTCTGCCTTGGTTCAGGTGCAAGGCCTAGAAGTAGTCATTGCCTGTTAGGGCAAGCTCTTCAGCTGCTACTTGGACAGCATTTCAGGCAGCATTTGTCTCTTTGTGGCAAGAACAAGGCCCAGGTGTAGTCAGTCTGCTAGGGCAAACCCTTCAACTGCTGCTCCAGCAGCATTTGGCTCTTGTTGCTGTCTGGATGAGAACAAGGTGAATCACCTAACTTCTTGGCTGGTTTAAATACTTTCCCAAGACAATTAATGTCCTTTGTAACACAGAAACCTGATAAGTAGACCTATAGGATGGAGCATATCCAAACATGGCCAGGGCCACACACAGTTCACAGCTGTGTGACAGTCAGTCACACATACTATGTGTTTATCTGGACCCCAGGAAGTGTCCAGGATTGCACATTTAGGGGTGCTTGCAAAGTTAATTACATGTGCTGCACATTTGCCTTGACCATCTGGACCCCAAGAACTGTCCAGGTTAGCACATTCACAGGTGCTTAGCCTATTGCTTCGGCTAGGGCATATTTTGGGGTTTGACCCTTCAGGACAGCCCACAGGAAGCCTTATTCCTAGTATTTATGTAATAGATCCAGGTGAACAGAATTCAAAATGTCACATAGCCTCAAAGAATTTATATAAGCTGAGGCTTTTATCTTGACAACTTTTAGAATTCTAACATCTAGTTTTGGGAATGTTCTAAGACAGTAAATACGGAGAAAAAAATAATAAATACATGCTAATGAGGTAAGGCAAAAAGCCCTTTGATAGTACAACCCAATGAGTATAGCACTGAAGTAGGCACCCAAAACAGGAATTATTTAAAAAAATGTCTCAGGTAAAATACATTATTGTTGTTTTTTTACACATAACGTAGTGTTGATGCAAGTTTGTTATTTAAAAAAGTTCCCATTAGACAGTGTGGATTTGTGCTGACTAAAAAAAACTAAAACCAGCTCACTTTCAAATGAGTCATTTGACCATAATTTGGTTTATAAATATGCCAGACTATAAATGTGCTTTTAATACCACATTTTGACAGAAGCAACATTCACATACATACATAAGAGTAAATACATAGAGGTGATCAAAAGTAACATATTATTCATGATATTTATTCGATTTATACAACTCAATTTAGGGAATCTAAATCAACTTGCCATTACTTTACAGAACTGTATTTGGAGACATGGAATTTATGAGGACTTCTCCACCTAACGTGAGTGACCCAATTGCAAGTGATTTCCATGATGGAATGAAAAAACATTCTTGAAAATGAGCAATAGCAGTCTTGAAAAACTGAGACATTAACTGTTTCACATACAAAACTAATTTAATAGCTGAATAAAAAGGAAAAAATACACAGAGAAGAAGAAAAAATCTGAGAAAGTCTTACCATTTTGCAGTAATTCTCTACCTTGGAGTTATGGTCTTCATATTCCTCAGGGAATACATTTTGGAACTAGGGCAGCAGTTTTTCTAAATGAAATACATTCCATGTCATGTATCCTTACCTAGCAAACATCACTGGCTCTCAGTCTCCATGAATTAAATATCCTAAGACTTGAGTTAATGTCAGATACATGAAAAAAACACCTCTGCTTCATCATTTGCTTAGATCCGTCTCAAACAGAAACTTGCTTTTTGATTTGGTATCTTATTTTGATTTGTCCTAACTTCCTTGAACAGCCCACAGAGACAGGAAAGAATCACCAGATGTCAGCTTTTATCCCATAAGTTTTTTCTACTGTCTGTTGAAAAAGACTGAGGCAGCCTTGCTCTTAGTTTGGAAATCTTAGTGAAAAATTTCACCTTAGATAGGGTGAACTCAGTATTTCATTTGCAGTTACTAGCAAGTACTGATTTCTTTCTCTAAGAATATAGCTAAAGCCATCCTGAAACACAGAAGTAACAATTAAACCTTGTTCAAAGGATATTTATTTCAAACCTGATTTTCTTTTTTCATAATTTCTGGGAAATAAACAGGAATCAGACACAATGTCATTGTGTGTCCCCCCCATCCCCTCTCCCCCTGCAAAAAAAAGCCAAAAAAATACCCCACACCAGCACAGCTGTAGCTTACAACTGGTGTCCACAAAGAAAATGTCACCTCATGGATGTTATTTAGATACTGCTTTGAGTGAGTTTTCACAAAAAACTCCTTGTCAACAACCTAAATAGAAAAATACACAAGTTTCTCTCTCCTGTTCCTAGTGCTTTCTTTAATGTTTCTCCTTAGTCTACTGCAAAACTAGAGCTAAGGTTAATTCCAGCTCTTCTAAAATAATGACAAGAAACACTGTAGTTTTGAGAGACCCCTCTGCATATTTCTGTATAGACACTTTTGAAAACACTCTGTAAAAGAGGAAAAAAAACCTTTCAAAACTGGTCTACCACAGCAGATAAACATACTCTTAAGAAGCAAACCATGAAAAATGTAGTCAGACAAGAATAATTTGAAACCAAAGCATTGTCTGGATTTTTCAGTCTAACTTTGGTAAGGAAAATATTGTTTTAACTGTAATATGCAACAATTAAATCCCTAAAATAGGAAGAACTCAGAGATTTGATTGGTGATGTAGAAAGCAAAGTAAACAGTAGAAGAATCCTTGGTATTAACCTGAGTAAGAGACCTTTTTGGCTGTAAGTTCTTAAGTCGTCCTAAAGTTTTAAGCATACATTAAGTGGCAAGAATAAAAGTTTTGTTACTGAAGCTTTTCCTTTTGTGACAAAATTAATAATAATAAAAAATACCACCAGTTTTTCAAAAACCTCAATAATTTCAGCAAACAGCTCTCAGTCAAAAATAAAGGAAATCAAGACACTTTGAAAGTGGGAAGTTTTTATTAGATAACCCCTCCAAAATTCAGACCAGTTCAATGTGCAGGAGTAACATAAATGGAGGAAAACATACAGATGAGACAAGATCCAAACATTCCATTCTAGGAGGAGTTTTGCACCTTTAAAAGACATACTGAGTCACAGATTTCTGTATTGAGTTCTGTAGGGTGAGTGAATGTTCATTTCATTAAATAAAACAAGAAAAGGTTCTTAGCAGAACAATACCTGAGTGGGTGTATATATGTGTTTACATCTTAAAGTGATTCTAGCCTATAAATTATGTCTGGTTAGTCAGACCTATTTGCAATAAAGAAAAATTATAATACTCTTAAGTATGGATTACTTGGATCATATACATGAAGTTTTAAAAAACAAAACCCATCTTATATGGCTCTATTCAAGGACAGACCATGAATTTCAGAAGAATTTTATCTGACACCACAAACAAGGTTGTTGGAAAGACAATGGTGAAATCCTGAACTCTCTGCATTCATCTCCAGCATCCCTACTGGGTTCAGCATGAAGCATATTTTCTCACACATTTAGTGTTTAATATTTACACAGGTATGAGAGATGGGATGCGAAACTTCCTCAAGTTCTTAGCCTTGGATAGCATACGGTGCCAAGAAATGTATTGATAGTAGGTATTGACCTATTAAATAAAATATTGCCAAAGTGAGTAGTTATGGAAGTCCTACTCTTTCAGAGGGTATTTCAATATCAAAAACTCAGCATTTGTCTTGAACTCAGAACTAACACAATGCCTAACAAACTCAGGTGCAAGGATGCATCAATGAAGAATCACAAAACTCTTAAACATAAATCAGTCACTAGTTAGTCTAGCTCCCTAAAGAAGAGTATTTTGGGGTATCTGCAGAAGAGAATGCAAAATTTGCCTAGAATTGAATGAAAGGACAAGTAGATTATAGCCTAGGCTGAGAGCAGCTGTTTGGAGATAGGGATGTACTGTTTCTATCCACATTCTAAGGACTATAGATGCATCTTAAATTAAAATTCCAGAGGAAATGCCATCATCTGTTGCAAATAGGATGTTTATGTAGGTTTCCATTCCCAGTTTTTTCCTATCCTGTCTCACTGTTAGATGACTTAATCTTACCTCTTTAGTCACATATTTGTCTCTCTAGTCAAATATAACCACAATTAATTATTTTTTATTCTTAATTTACTTACATGACTATGTTGTAACACCATAGAGAAATTCTGAACTGGAATGAAAATCAATTCTGTAGAAAGTGAAATCTGACTGAAAATCCAAGATCAATATTCCAGTGACTTCCTATTTTGAAGCAGGAAAAAGATTCCAGGGCTGACAGACATTTTATAACCTTTGCCTTCAGGCTGAAAATTCTTAGTAGCTACATGCTCAATTTCTAAGACTACATTGCAGCTGACAATAAGTATTTCTCCATGAGTCAACTGCTATGACATTCAAATAAGCAGAGCTAGCAAGAATGTTTCTAGAAAAAAGGCCTTGTCATTTCCAGCAAAGATTACATTTGCAGTACATTGCAAGCCAATACAATCTTGTTCTTGCACAAATGCTGAGCAGAAACAACCAGTCCAGGTACAGGCTGGATTTGAACAAAAAAAAAGCCAGACAGCTTATTCATAGGATGTCAGACCCAAAATAATCAGCAAAATGTCTTGCTGATATGTATGAGCTTTTAGTGGATCTGATTTAGCACTACATTTTCAGTTCTTTACCTTTTTCTGCCCTTACCATTCTCAACTACTATGGATCCCAGGATATTATTAGTCTCTGTTAACCATCAAACTGCTGCTTAGTTAAAGTCAGGTTATGCTCTGAGCCCTCATCATTGCACATTTCCCTGACATGCATATATACATTATCCTAAAGAAAAGAATAAAATGCATTTAAATATGTGGTGGTTTGGGCTGGGTGCCCTCTGCTACATGGTGTGCTTCCTGTGTCCAGAAGTCCAGCCCAGTGGGTGGACACAGGAAACCAGGTATCTCCTACCATAATCCTTTGCACCACTATAAAATCCAGCGCGGGGTCTAGCACTTCCTCTTTTCTTCCCTTCACCGGCACCTGGTAAACTGGGGGAAACATCTCCCAGCCTTGTGCCTGGCTAGGCCCAAGGCCAGGGGGATGGGCGGTCTCAGGTGTGGCCAGCTGAGACTAGCCTAGCGGGGGGGGGGGGGGGGGAAGAACAAGCCCTGCTGGTCTTGGGTGCACCCTCAGGTGGGAATGGTATGTTTCTGGGTCTGCTTTGGGGTTTCTTTGGTCACTGCTTCTGGTTCTCTCTACACACTCACTGCTTTCCATTTAAACTTTCCATCACTTTTGCAATCCATTTGTCAGAGTCGTTATTTCTGCCCATGGTAGGGAGGGGGTCTGCCTCAACCCACAACATAATTCTTCTATACTAAAGAAAAATCAGTTTTCAACAGGTAGTTTTCTGAAGAAGAGTTCTGCAATGAGATTAAGGTTAAAGAAAGAAGATATCATCATTTCTAACATACAGAAAATTTCGGCAGGTCACTGTTGAAAAGAAGACTGGATATTGGTAGGATTCAGGAGCTTTGTCATTCTCTCCTATGGCATTTTTCTTCCATCAGTGAGCTCCAAAGCTACTTAACTAATTATAGGTGCCTTAAAAATTGTGACAAAAATTTTAGTGTCATCTAAACTAGTCACTTTTCTGTCAAACAAAGCATTGAAATGAAAGGGCAAAACACTAGGTAAATAAAAGTTCAGATATGAAGACCTTGTTTAAATAAAAACCATGTGTGTTTGGTGCCATTTCAGATGAACCAATATAATTTTATCAATCTTCAACTTCCAGCCAGAAATCTATGCTTCTCCACAGATCCTGAGTCCTATGTGTCACCCCTGTGCTTGTGTCTCAGATAATTATGAATATCTCAAATAGTAGTAAGCACTTACAAGTTAGCAATCTGAATTCAGCATGACAAAATATAATTTATCACATTCACATGCTGTTCTTTAAGGACCTTACTTACATGGAGGCACTCCAAGAAATCTTTACCTTCATAGCTGAAGTCTGGAAAATACCTTGCTGAGTCAATCTCCTTTTTGTAATCAATAGTATATGTCTGTTCCATTAAACAATAGTTTGAGAGCAAAATGGTGATTACTGAAAAGAGAAAATTTTTAGTTTTCAAATAAAAATCCATTGTTACTTTGTCCTTTGAACATCACTAACTATGATTGAACTATCATAGAAGAATCGAAGAATCAAGGAATCAAAATAAATTTCAGTTGGCCACCTTTACCCAGCCAGTCATGCTCTCTCTGTCACCAGTCTTCTATGTTTGGGAGACTTCTATATTGAATCTTTATAATTTACAAAAAATTCAGTACTTCAGTCCACAAAAGGTTCCAAAACCAGTACATGATCTAAAATTAATGCTGTCTGAAGCACTTCATGTTCTATAGGGCAGCTACATTACATAAGCTACAAGGGAATCATGGGGAATATGTTGCTCTAGCACAGGCAGAAGTGCTAGAGCAGAAGGCAAGAACAGATGAAGTCAAAATAGAGAACTTGTAAATAATAGGAAAAACAGACATACACATTGAAATAACCACATTCTTACTACTGCACAGATGTTTACGCATTCATTAAATTTATATACACACACACACACAAAGTTACAAAATGAAATTATTAGATGTCATGCAAGAAAAATGACTGCCTCACGTAACTCCATTACAGTTATGTGCCACTAGCCACACTCTGACATGTCATGCAGCCTAACACAGAAACCTGCACAAAGTTGAAACACTATCAGGATTCTACTGCTTCCTAATTGACCAAGTAGTAATCAATAACAACTTGTTTTATTCAGCTTGCAAGACATAGTGATAACACTTTTCACTACTATTCAGTTTCCCTGCTGATGACAGAAAGTCCTCTAGAAAAATAATTAGCTGGGTAAACTCGAGTTATTCTGGATACAGCTGAAAAAAACCCAACAAACAAAAACAAACAAACAAACAAAAAACCCACACCAAAACCCAACAAACCCCTCCCCACAAAACAACAAAAAACAACCCCAACAACCCACAACTATTCTGAAAGGAAAACTCAGCAGACAGACCAGGCAAATTTTATAAAAGAAGCAGCTTTTGTCTTGTTTACAGTAGTTAAACTACATTTACACTGAAACTCTAGTTTCATACTGAAGCAGAAAAGAACAGCCTCTTCAGAAGAATTACTCTTACTCAGCAGTAGTTGCCACTATTATAACAGGGCCACACTCTATGCAACGCAGCTACCCAGATACAGTGTGGTAAAACTACCTATGAAAGCAGTTTGTTTCAGTCCCCAACAGCAGCATGGATTTTTCCCTAAAACAGAAATGTGATGCCTTGTGCCATGAAGACAGATTTGTCTGCTGGAAGGATAAACTGCTAGGGAATCTGTTTTGATACTGCAGTCCATTGAATCACATTACTTAGCAGTTACTTTCTTGTTCTAAGCAATGAGGAAGAATTTTTTTGCTCCAGCAAGACATAGTTTGAAAGTGAGATAACCATTTAGCATTGTGAAAGAAGAAAAAAAATTACTTTCACATCTCCTTTAAAGTGGAACACTTTCATCATTGACTCTCTCTGAACTCCAAGCACATTTGCTGAACACTGTTCTAACCATTTACTCACATCACTACTTACTAACCTCTACTTTCTGAATCAGACCAAAATAACCATAAAAATACCCTTATTTCTATTGTAAAAGACACTCAGCATTACTTTTTTTGCTCAATAAAAAAGAGGAAGAAAAACATTAAGTGACATCCACCTCCCAAGTTCTAGGTTCATTTTAAAATCCTGATTAAACAAACTGTGGCAGTTTTATTCTACATCTTTGAAAGTTAGCTGCAGATTCCAAGCAGAAGACGGGAAAAATATACAATTCACAGTTGTGTGTAAAAAGGAAAATGAAAGATTATTCTAAATTAATTTCATTTGCCAGATGTGTGAGATGTACCCTAGCAATCTCACACATTCCATTTCATTCCTTTCCTTCTTCTCTGGCTGCCTGGCAGTTCTGCTGGTCTGGAGAGAATCTTATTGCTAGTGACCTTGCAGATAAGGATGCTAATAATGCTTTGAGCTAACAGTTCTCCTAATGTCTTTCTCTTTTCTTCTAATTAGAGAGGGAAAGGGGGGGTTAGGGGAGAGCAGAGCAGTTTCCCTGCTCCTTTTGGGATACCGGAAGGGGTACAAGGGTGTTTCTGCGCTGTTTTCTGATTGCAAATACCTGTATAATATTACAAATACCATATATTTGTACATATTCATTGCATTCCATTGTAGAGTGTAGTTTTCGCTTTGTAAATATAGCTTCCATTTGCATCCCAACTGATGAGCCATGCTTTAGTTAATGTAGTGGGAAATTCCAAACCACCACATTACAAAAAATAATTGGCACCTATTCAAAGTGGGGCTGTCCTGCTCAGAATAAGGAAGCAAAATGAAGCTGTTTTGGATTCTGTGGCATTCGATATATTCTGCCCTGACCATGATTGTTTACAAATACATTATTGGTTTAATGTTTGATAAGCTGGGAAGATACCTGATATATAAATTGTACCTTGGGTTTGAGTATAAACTCCAGCTCTTATATGATCGGTGTTTAGGGATTTTTTGGCTTAAGGGATATGGAAATGTGACAGCGACTACTTTGCCCACTGAAATTTATGAGTTCAACATTCCTGTGGGTGAGAGTATCGTCCACAGTAAAAACTGGGATTCTAAAGTGATTTATCTGCTGTGTGTAATCCTGCTGTCAGTAATAATTAATGTGTTCTTGTTAATGGATCTTTAAACGCAGACATAAACGCAGAAGAAATAGTTCTAACTCGAATCCAGAGATTTCTAGGGATGTAGAGATAGGAGAAGCAGCTAGAGACAAGAAGGGGGAAGTTATCGGTAAGGCAGTTCTCAATGAGACCACCAGTAGTTCCGGTGTTCAGCCAGCAGCGGGAGCAGCACCTAAGATGGTGGCCGCAGTTTCATCAGCAGCCATTAGAGAGGCAAAATCATTTCCTTCTGCAGCAGGACCAAGGGGGCCTCTGCAACAGCTGCTGGATCTCAAAACTTGTCTGCCGGCACTATTTCCTTGCAAACTCCCACTGCTTCTGCTAAGCCTGCTGTAAATTCACATGTAGCTCAAATTAAACAAATTGTGGCTTTAGATAAGAGACGCAGGCACAAGGCGGATGCAGGAGCCAACACAGGGGAGCATGATCCTTCTGCTGGTGAGGGAGCTTCTGCTAAAAAAGATCCTTCTGAAGATGAAGAGAAGGTTTGTCTTAAAGGCATAGCAGAATTATTGAGACCACCACTGGATAGTGGAGGTGCAGGACAGGATACAGGTTCTGGTAGAGCAGGAGTTAATGGAGGTGCTTCTCAACTTAGAGAGATCCTTAAGGGAGTAGCAACAGGATTATGGGTACAGCCACTTCAAGAAGATGAGACAGAGGATAAACAAGACAAAGACATCCAAACAGCAAACTCCCCCATACAGGAAATTAGGCATGTGAGAAAGGATTGCATCAGAGGAGAGAATGAGCCAATTCTAGCCTGGTTTCTGCTGAATGAAAGCCAGGAAACTAAGCCAAAAGCACACAGAAAATTAAAGCGCTTACTATGAGGTTTCCAATAGTTAAGGAAATGTAAAACTGCCTTTAGAGGGAGGATTACTAAATTTAAGAGGCACATTAAAAGCTAGAGGCTTTCTTTGTTAGTATTTCCTGTTTTAAGATTATTTTTCCCCTCTGCTGTGTTAAATTAACACTTGTAATGAAGTGACTTTAGAAAAAGACCAGAAAACCTCAAAGATCAAAGCCTACAATTTCTCAGGTTTATATGCTGCTTCCAGAAAATGTGTACCTAGCAAATTTCAACAGCCTAGCAACAAAATATTTGCACAAAGTCATATTTAATTAAACAACAAAAGACTGTAGTCACCTAAACACATCAGGAACGTTAGTCCTTGCATTGATTGATTGAATAGGGAATCAGAGAGTAGCCAAAAGGGTGTTACTGGCTGTGTCCTGAGAAACATGAACATTTACTCAGTTGTTTCTCTTAGCAGATGCAAATTAATTTGTAGAGAACAGTCACTGCACAAAGTACTTGCTAGCTGGCAAAACTTCATGCTCTTAAACAGAGATGCAGTTATATTTAAAAGAATGTTTATGTATTTAAAGGTTTGATCAGCTGGCTCTTAGAGTCATATGAATCTAATTTGTTTTGGTTCATTTTAAGTTCAGAGATCTCTGCCTTGTTAATTTTCTCCTAAGTCTGTTTTGAATTTCAGATATGAACAAATCAAACTATCTCTTTTTCTATCCTGTGTGGCTTCATCCCATCCCCCCTTGAATTAATCCTCCTGCTTTCATATATGTAGACTGATTATAGCCACATTCTGTCCCCATATGACTTGGGCTGCTTCTGCTCTATGAATACCAGAAAAATCCAAGTTAAGATAAAGTTGCATAGTTTGGACTATTTTACTAAAAATCAGGTAAGTTCCTTAGAGTTATCATTTTGCTTTGCCTTTACAACTTCTACCACAGAAGTTCTGATTCACAGGAGAGCTTGCAGCATCATTTACACTCTATGCTCTAGAAATTTTTTAGTTCGGATTAGGTATACTCTGATTCCCTAAACTGGCAATCCCTACCTCACACACATTCCTGTGCAAAAATCCAATTACTGCTTTTGAATTTATTTAGAGGCTGAGATGCCCTCACTAAGTCTTGGGTGCAGAGTTCTCAGTTTAGTTGGCTCAAAGACATCTGGTGTGACTGTGGACCAAATCATTCTGTCACTTGAAACACCACAACATAGTGATTTACTTCAAAAACACATCACAAAAGCATTGCTGTCTTCTCAGCTGCACTAACACAATAACAAGAAGTAAAGAATAAACCTGAACCAGTGTTTGATTGTACAGTGCATCCGAAAAACAGGCATCTCAGTGGCAGAAGTCACAGTGAAAATTTTGCGCAGCTACTGAATTGCACCTAAGGGAAGCAGCCTCTTCATTAATGCTGCAGATCCATCAGTGAGGCAACACACAAATTCAAGTTCTGAACAAAAGTAGTCAATAAACTGTATTTTCATCACAAAAATACTTTTAAGAAATGTCTAAGATTTATATAACTATGTCAGTAAAAACTTTTCAGAACACCTCAATAAGCCATGGGGAAGCTTCGTGATTTGTAGCTCATTAAACTCATGTTGCAACACTGGTATTAAAATAGTTTCTCTGATGTTTCCTGAACCATATGTTTTTGGTTTTGTTTTTTGGTTTTTTTTTTAATTCAATACAGATTATCACAATTTCTGAGTATAGAAAAATCTCCCTTTCCAGAAGCCAAATATGAACCATACTGTTGGTAAGCAGTTTAGGAAATGTGGGTGTGATGAAAGGACAGCATTGAAAACTGAATGAAGAATATTGCTCAGAGGGCTGTGCTCTGTTCCACAGAGTCTAATTGGAGGTCCCCAACAAGTGGTGTTCCCTAGGGGTCAGTACCATGTCCAGTCCTATTCAACACATTCATCAACAACCTGAATGAAGTGATAGAGATGGCTAATACACCAGAAAGTTTTGCTGACACCTAGCATGACCTGGACAGGCTGAAGAGCAGGGCGGTAAGTAACCTCATGAAATTCAACAAGCGTAAGTTTAGGGTTCTGAACCTAGAGAGGAATAACCCCAGGTATAAGTGCAGGTTAGGGACTGACCTACTGGAAAGCAGCTCTGTGCAAAAAGACCTGGGAGTCCTGGTGGACAACAGAATGGCCATGAACCAGCAATGTGCCCTTGCAGCCGAGAAGGCCAATAGCATCCTGGGCTGCATCAAAAAGAGTGGAACAAGCAGGTCAAGGGAGATTATCCTCCTCTTTAACTCTGCCCTGGTGAGGCCACATCTGGAGTCCTGTGTTCAGTTCTGGGCTCCCCAGCTCCAGAATGACAGGGAACTGCTCAAGAGAGTACGGCAAAAGATTATTAAGATGATCATGGGACTGCAACCTCTCTATTCTGAGGAAAGGTTGAGGGACTTGGGACTTTTTAACATGGAGAGGAGAAGACTTGAGTGGGGTGGGAGAAATCTTATCAATACTTATAAATGCTTAAAGGGTGGATGCCAGGAGGATGGGGCCAGTCTCTTTTCACTGGTGCCCAGTGACAGGACAAGAGGTAACAAGCACAAACTCGAACATAAGCAGTTCCATCTAAACATGAGGTGGAACTCCTTTACTCAGAGGGTGGTACAGCACTGGAACAGGCTGGTGGAGCAATTCAAATCTCTCTTGAATGCTGGCCTGTGTAATCTGCCCTACCTACACCTGTTTTGACAAGCAGATTGGTCTAGATGATCTCCAAAGGTCCCTTCCAATCCCTACCATTCTATGTTTCTGTGATTTTTTTCTCCTAACAAAATTCTGATGTTTACTCCTCCAAGAAAAGTCACCTTAACATAGGCTTTTCTAATATTGGTTGAACAATACCATGCAAACTGCTCACAATGGAAACATTTTGCAGAGGAATATATTTGTAGGCTAGAGCAGAACTCATTATAGGATGCACTGCTAGCACCAAGAAACATATGGCACAGAGCCCTAGTTTGATTTTAAGAGTGCCACACAGCTGTCATACAAAATCTGCCTAAGTACTCACCAGTCTGTTGTCATGAGAAGATAATAATTTGTTAAGGTACCTGATACCCTGGAAAAATGACAGTAATGAGAATAAACTAAGTTTGAACTGCTGATAAATTTTGTAATGGCTTGAGGTTAGAGGACATCTTCATCTATACAAGAAAGCCATCAGAAAAAATTTCCCACCTCAAATGGTGATTCAAAACTCCAAAAATCAACCAACACCTTCCTCATGGAAGCAGAAAGCATGGTTTGTTTCCTAGCTTGGTTATGATTTTAATTATTTACACTCTCTCCCATACTGACAAACCTACAGTTGAGGAGCACAGCTGGAAGAATGAAGATCCTTTACTTCTTATTGCCAAGGAAACATACCATTATGAGGTAGCTTGAGTAAAAAGGGATGAAAACATTGCCAATCAACGGAACAATGTGTATTAAAGAAGGAACTGTACTTACTCAGCAAAGAACACTGCTGGAATGGTAGAGTATTTTAAATGAACATACACAAAATCATCCCAGAAAATCCCGACAGCCATGGCACCAATAGAGTTTGGATTATAGAGTTGTTCTCAGGGGAAGGGGAGTGTTCACTGTTTGATGGTTGTGGTTTTCTAAATGGATCCTAGGCACATGCTTTAAAGACATTAGCAGGTGTTATTTTTTTTTCCATACAGCCAAGAGAATTTGTTATTTCCTAGAACACATTAAAAAGAAAAAAGGCAAAAAGTGGGGCAAGTATAATAATATCAATAAAATACAACGGACTGCATGGGTGAACTGTCAAATGAGGAATACAGCTTCCTACCAACCAAGAATCACTGATGATTTTCACTTAAACAGAGCAAACGTAGTACTTTATTGTGTTAGTATGGGAAATACTGAGTGACTATTTCCTTGCTATAAAAGGAACACATGAACTTTTACACACTTGTCACACACAAACATACACCATTTTGTTTCCCACAGAAACCAGTTACCTTTCTAATTGTTTTCTTGGAGCAAAGCACAGACTACTAGCACATAAACACATGTTGTTTAATACAGCCATCAACCTGGAAAAACTAAGCAGAAAGAAAGTATATTCCTGAGAAGGTATCACTGAATTCTTGTGAATATTTTAAGCAAATTGAGTTATTGCAAAATATACAGGAGTTTTTCTTGCCTGATTCACAAAAAAATAATTTTTCTATTCATAGAATGAAAATGGCATGAGAAAAAGACACATATTTGAGTTTTATATCCTTGGGTAGAAGGTGGGGAAAGAAAATGCAAGTCTGAAGGGAGTGCAGGAAAAAGACACATACTTGCTAAATTTCATGTGAGAAGGGCATGGCCTGGTACAAAAAGAAGATGTGGTCAGGCTAGAAAGTGTCCAGAGAAGGGCCCTAAGAATCATCAGAGGACTTAAAGGTCTGCCATATGAGGAAAGGATGAGAGAACTAGGTTTGTTCAGCCTTGAGATGGGAAGGCTTAGGGAAGACCTTCTTACCTCTTACCAGCACATAAAGGGTGGCTACCAGCAAGATGAAGATTCCCTTTTTATGAGGAATCACATGGAAAAGACAAAGGGTAATGGGTACAAATTACTCCCTGGGGAGATTCTGACTGGATGCCAGAAGAATATTTTTCACAATGAGGACACTTAGATGCTGGAATAATCTCCCAGGAGAAGTAGTGGATCCCTCCACATTGGTCAGTTTAAAGGCTCAGCTTGACAGGGTGCTGGGCCATCTCATTTAAACCACACTATCACCTAGAGAAGTTGGACCACGTGATTCTTGGGGTCCCTTCCAACCTGCCATTCTGTGACTCCATAAAGTTGGCATCTGAAATATCTCAAAAAGTGGGCCCGTTTAACATTTGAGCTCAAAAAACTGTTTTCTAGTTGTCATCATAACAAATATATCAGAGTGAACCACAGTCTCAGGCTGCGCCAGGGGAGGTTTAGACTGGATGTTAGGAGGAAGTTCTATACAGAGAGAGTGATTGCCCATTGAAATAGTTTCATAGTTTCAGTTAGGGTTGGAATGGACCACAAGGATCATCTAGTTCCAACCCCCCTGCCATGGGCAGGGACACTCTACCCTAGATCAGGCTGGACAGAGCCTCATCCAGCCTGGTCTTAAACACCGCAAGGGACGGGGCCTCAACCACCTCCCTGGACAACCCATTCCAGGCCTTCACCACCCTCACGGTGAAGAACTTCCTCCTCATGTCCAGCCTGAATCTCCCCACCTCCAGCTTCATCCCATTCCCCCTAGTCCTATCACTCCCTGATAGTCTGAAAAGTCCCTCCCCAGCCTTCTTGTAGGCTCCCTTCAGATACTGGAAGGCCACAATGAGGTCACCTCGGAGCCTTCTCTTCTCCAGACTGAACAGCCCCAATGGTCTGTCCAGGGAGGTGGTGGAGTCACCATCATTGGAGGTGTTCAGGAGGAGACTTGATGGGGTACTTGGTGCCATGATCTAGTTGTTTAGGTGGGTTGGATTGGTTGATAGGTTGGACACGATGATCTTGAAGGTCTCTTCCAACCTGAATTTATTTATTGTATTATTGTATTATTGTATTATATAAATCAATAATTGGATCTGAGTTGCTCAAGGGAGTTGCTTGGGCAAGAGAATTCCCATTACAGAGAATTCCCATGTTTATAAAAGGGCTAAAAATTAACAATTCATGCGTTTGTCAAATGCAAGTATGTTTCAACAGAACTCTGAAAACATCTGAAGAATTTTTGCATCCCAAGATCATCCAAGTATTATGGTTTGAAATGTTGTTTCTTCATGAACTGTGAGACAAGCACAGGATAAGTGCTAGTTCTTTACAATATAATGAAAAGTTCAAGAAAAGCTTACTGCTTTGTTATTTCTGTTGAATTTTGATGGCACAAATTACCTGCTGAGATGTTTATAATGAGCTGCACATTACAATAACACCTCTTTACACAACCCTATCTGCTTATATTAATATTACTATAGTTTCAACCCAAGAAAGGTAATAGTCTGATAGAACATTACTTTTAAACACAAAAAGGTATACTACCAACTCAGCTCTCTTTCTTGTCCATGTATCCCCAGACAGTTGTGAATGAAGTATCTGCTGGAACATGTGTTCACCCTGACTGCTCATTTAGTATCGGGCATTTAAGATGAAATTGCCAGGAAGTTCATCAGCTCTGACCATACTAGAATGCAGAATGGTTCCTCAAATCTAAAAAATTCATTATCAACTTAGTTTATGCCATTAAATCTTAATAAATAAATAAATAAACAAATAAATAAACAAGTTACAAGAACACTAAATTAAATTTCACAAAATGGGCAGGTACAATTTTATGCAGTTACATTTCATCTCCTATTTAACAAATCAGAAATATAAACCATAGCGACTTATTCATTTGCTTAGCAACAAAAATATTCAGCTCAATGTAACAAAAAAAACCCCAAACAACAAACCCAGGAGACTCAGAAATGACTACTTAAAAAATACAATGAAGCAGAAATACTGGAATGAGAAGATTTGGAAGATTGGAGATAAAGGAGTGGAAGAAATCAGATTCAAGGGGGGCATGCTTTGAAGGCTAATATACTACACATAATAAAAAGATATATAATATATGAGGAGAGGTCCAAAAGCATCCTTTTTTTCAGACTTTTTAGGCTTTTCATTTTAAACAAAACAAAACCAGAAGACTCTATCCCTCAGTTCCTGTACAGAAACTTCAAGGAATCACTCTACTTGATGATATGACACTTTCTGTTCCCTTAAGCAGATCCTGAGGATAACACAGCAGTGGCACTTCTGTTGTGCTAGCTATCAGCGGTAGAAAATTAGTGGAGGGAAAATGCATGATCAAGCATCCACTCCATTCAGGAACAGTGTCATAGGTTTTGAAGGCAATTTTTCTAACGGATTTTTTTGTGCCTTATTGAAATCAGGACAGCACAGGAGTTCTAGAGGCACTCCAGTGTCACTTTAGGAAGGTGGGCAGGAGAATGGGAGGGAGGAAGGGAGGGAAGAAAAGAGCTGGGTGTGGTGAAGGCACATTATGCCCAGAATTATGCCCCAGATATTGAAACTTGTCCCAGCATGTGGACACATCCTCCTCCTTTCATGAGGGAAATGAAGGCCAAGGCATTAGCCAGGCAGCACAAACAACTGCACACACCCATCGCATGGGATGCTTGTGCTAATACCAAGCATCGGCATAATTCTATCTTCAAGCTTTCTATAGGCTGAAGCCAGTTGTTTGTGAGAGTGCCCATTGGTCAAATTCAGCCTCAAGAAACTTGTAAGTATTACCCCAACTTGTAAACAGGTAGCCCTCTTTCTCTTTGTTCTCTATCATTGGCCGAGCTGCTAAGTTCATTGCCTAAGTGCCTTTGCTATTAAGCTCATTGCTATCAAGTCTTCTCTCTCCTACAAGCAAGCAAATCAGTGGCCTCTGCAAGACAAGGATAAGCCAGCATTCAGGCAGGCCTGTTGAGCCTCAGCCCTGAGAGTTTCTCCAGAGGAGGGACCTTCACTGAGAGTCTGAAAAGCTACAGCACTGTATTGCCAGTCTTACCAGCCAGAAAAGCCTACCATGCCTTCAAGAGGACTGGACCCCCAAGGGTGAGACTGCCCAGTTGATGGGGAAGGGACTAGCTGAGCCGACAGTCCAAACATCTGCTACAAACTTTAGTAGCAGGCTAACAAGCTGCACAACCCTGTGTGTCAGCTCAGAAAGCAGGACCAGTGTCTTAGCTGCATGCCTGCATGACCCTGCCATGCAGGAGAGAAGAGGAGCCACCACTTCTGTTGCTCCATGCCCTGTGAAACCCAAGGAAATATAGAGCACTGTTTGTGCCCTGTGCTCCAAAGGTGGGACTGCTCCAATAGGGTCTGACCCGCTCCTTCGAGCCAAGCAAAGGGAAAGCCACCACTTCACACAGCCATGCTTCTTCCCTGGGGCCATCCCCACTGGCCCTGAAGGTCATTGCCAAGAAGGCCAACCTGGTCCCAGGACCAGCCCTACTGGCCGTTCCAGGCCTATCCTGCAGGACCATTTCCTGCCATCCAGAGGGAGCCACCTGAGTCCTGTGAAGAGAGCCTGCCTACTGGCTAGGCTACACTCTGTCCCGCTGCCACGGGAGGGAGAAAGTTGCCTCCACCATTGCTCTCCGGACCAGCCTGGGAGCCAGACCTGGCAACAGTAGCCTGCTGGAGCCTAGCACCTAATCTTGCTACAAACAAAAGACACAGTCTGTCTTCCACGTGCTTTCCACTCACTAACATTCCGTTCAAAGCACACATGTCTAGCAGTGTAACATTTCTAGTCCAAGCCTCTGATGCCAACATGGATTTAGGAAGGGCAGGTCCTGCCTCATCAAACTGATCTCCTATGATCAGGTGGATGTGGAAAAGGTTGTGGGTGTAGTCTTTCTGGACTTCAGCAAGGCCTTTGACACCGTCTGCTGAAGCCAGAGCAGCCATTGATGACTGCAGGGCATTCCTAAAGGCAACCTGTCATGCCGGGTGCATGAGGGCACCCCAAAGCCTCTAATACACAGCAGCAGCACTCACTACTTGGGTACAAGCAGTTGTGAGTAATTAATTCACTTCCTGTTTGGCATAATGGTTGTTGTCAAGTCTCACTACCCCCCAAACCCCCTGCCATGTGGTCAATTCTTTCTGTAATATTCCTCCCGATTTGTATAAAATAGTTCAATTGTTATAGTTGCCCAAATACTGTACTTTCCCATTGTAGATATACTCTAATCGTACATCAAACCTTTTGATATGTTTGTCAATTTTCACATTAATAAAAGGTTATCAATATTTTTATTAATAGTGCTATATAATTTATAAAGGAAATGTTATATTCCTTTTTGACATCACCCTAGACATTTACTTATATGTAATACCTGTGATAAACATATGCATTAAGAAGTTAAATATTCCAAAGTACAAGAAGAACTGTAAACATGGATAGACTTCAAAGCTGAAAAAGTGAAGTGAAATGCTTTGTTCTCAAATTCTATGTGCTCCTCTGCATCCACCAACAAGACCTTTCTATCCCATCTCCACTTTCAGGGAACACAGAGAGCAGTCTTTACTTCTCCATACAAAACATTTCTGGGATAAAGAAGGATAAAATCTGTTCATTGAGAGCATCTACACAACTCCTTAAAAAGACATAGTTTTAGTGAGAAATGGAAGAGACCTTATAGAATAATACTTGTCCTTAATGAGTCAAAGAAAAGAGGCAGAAGGAATAGTGCAGAGCAGAGGGAGTCGCCTCATGGAATTTACTTTGTAAAAGATAATATTATCAGTAACTCCATGAAAGATGAGGTGGTTCCAAGTAGAAAAATCCTGTTATGCATACAAACTTCATTGCAGGAGAAAGCCTAGCTTGTTACTGTGACAGCATGCTTTGACTATGACATTCATAGAGGATAAATAATTTCAATATAGTCTGTCCAGTTGCTTTATTATTAAAGCTGACAAGGAAGCTGCAGTGAGCATCACTAGAGAAATCACAGCAATATACATCTGTCATATGGCAGGATCAGAGATCAACCAAGGGTGTCGTAATTGCAATTTCAGAAAACCAAATTCCATTTATGTGATAACACACACCTGTATCTCTTTAGCTTGTATTTTCAATTTGCTTCCTGTTTGCATCTATTCAGAAATGAGGTATTGCGTGTCATTAAATACAGTGTAAATAAGTTAGGCTTAACTGTGAAAGATTATCATGAAATGAGAAGCTCCAAGGTAAGCTGCAGTGGCTACAATAGAAAGTCTTTTGATGTGTGCAATCTGTGAAGCATAGCTAGAGCACAATATGATTTGAGAGTAGACGTATTAGAGAGATTTAGAAGATGGGATTTCTACTCCTTTTCTAGTTCCCTAAGAAAGAACCCATTATAAATAGAACAAAATCCCAGAGGAGCTGGTAAATCATAGCTTCAGTAAAAGGAGATAAGCCTCAAAATTAAGCAATGAGTGCTTAATCACATAGATCATAACCAAGCTCTAGTCTCACTTCTAGACCCTCAAGCAGGAAGGAGTAGATCACAGTACTGTTTACTAAATGTCTTACTATGGAAAGAGCTATTCTGCAGCAATTTACACGTTTGCAAGGGAAATGAAGAAAAAAACATTTGCTCTGGACTGAAATTAATTGTCATGGTTTGAGCCTACAGAGGCAGCAACAGAGCACCATGCAACCACTTGCTCACTCCCACCCTCTCTCTGGTCAGGTGAGGAGGAGAAAATGCATCAAAAATGCTGAAGGGTCAAGATCATGACAGGGCGTTATCTCACTCACCAAGTAAAGTCATGGGCAAAAGGCAGACTCAGGGAAACAAAACCAAACTAATTTAAACAAAATCACTCCCCCCAGCTGAGTCAGAGTAGGGCAATAATAAGTACTACTAGATTTTAAATACAATCCTTCCCCCCAGCCGTTTTTTCTTGCTGGGCTCAACTCTGCTCCAAATTTTCTACCTCTTCCTTCCCACAGGTGCATGGGGGCAGGAAATAGGAGTTGTTATCTGTACTAGTTTGTTCTGTTTTTTTTCTGTCGCTCCTTCCTCCTCAGGGAGAAAATTCCACACAGTTCTGCCTTGTGACAAAGTCCACTAGGGAGTCCCCCACAAACTTCTACCATGGATCCCTTCCATCTTTTGAAATCCTCCAAGTGAAGGCTTCCTTCAGAGTGATTTGAGCAGTTCCCTGTTCACAGGTGAAGTTCTCCACAGGTTGCAGATGGAATTCTATCCCACCAGTGCCCTATAAGGGATGCAAAGACTTAACTTCCCATCTCAGCATGGACCAAAGGGGAATGCCTGCTTCAACATGCCTCCCCAGCTCTTCCTCACTGACCTTCATGTCCACATGGCTGTCTCTCTTTTGTCCCACACCTCCCCCCAAAAGAGAGTGCCTCAAAAAAAAAAAAAAATCAAAGGGAACCCATCCTCCAAATTTTTGCCTCTGAAACATTGCAGAGTTCCTGACTGGCTTGGCCTTGGACAGCAGCAGTCTGACTTGGATCCAAGGGTACTTGTCAAAGCTTCTTACAGGAGCCATGCCAGTAGCCCTGTTCCCCCACTATCAAAACCTTGCCAGACACACCAATATACTAACTTCTAATGTAGTTTCATTGAGTGGTATCCTACACAATATTTCTATCATTGTCCACTTTTGTTGAACATTTACAATACAATACAATACAATACAATACAATAAACCAGGATTTCTGCTAAACAAATTCCTGCAGCACTGAACTATTGCTAAAGGCAAGCAATGTAACTTATGTTGCATCTGCACTTCACTGAGAGGCTTTACTTCTGTATTTCTCAAGTACTATCTTTTTGTTCAGAGGTCATGAGTTAAAGACACTTTTAGAACAGTTTTTAGACTAGTCATCACCTCCTCCTGGATGCATGCTGCAGATTATCATGGGAAATCTACTTCAAAGAGATTTCACAGAAAATACATATTTTTTACCCCGTATTAGTGATACACTGCAACAAAATATTCAAATTCACTGAAGTGTTTTTAATCCACATTATTGTGTAAAGTTAACACACATGAAAACTAATTTTTTATGCAGAGGAGCCTTAATATCATTTGGGATTCAGGGGCAAAGCTCTGCTCAGTCTGATGAAGCTGCAAGAAAACCCTGGTTGCCCTTCAGATGAACACAGCAGACAGATAACAAACAGCAGTCAGTAACTAATTCATCTGAGATGATTATAAGCAAAATACAAAGCTAAGATAAAACCAAAGTCTCTAAGAACAAGGTCTCTCCTGATGTGACTCAACAAAGGTAAAATCACCTTTGCTGCTTGCCCAGACAATAGTATTGGGCAGATGACACTGGAACGACTCTCTGCAAGGTGCATAGATAAAGTTTGCTCACCACATTGCAGCTGCCCTGGAAATAATGGGCAGAGGCCACTGCTTTCGATGCTCTCTGGAATATGCATATTCACCACCTGGATTCGTACCTAAAAACTGTATAAAAGATCTGAGGAACTACTGACTCAGAAGGAAAAGACTGGGACAATGCCTCTGGGAAGGAAAACAAGAGAGAAGGAAAAGACTGGGGCAATGCTGATCTGAAGTAAACCAGAGAAAATACCAGGAGAGAAAAATGACAGAGACATCACCATGCAGCCTGGAAGAAGCAGATCAAGAGGAACCCTCTCTCTGTGTCCTAAGTTCTGCCTGCTACAACTCATGGAGCTGAAGAGGTTGCTCAGAGGACAAGACAGCCAACAAGGGCAACACCTCCTCCATGCCAAAGCTGCAGCAGCCTTCCTCCACAGACTCAAACTGTTTTGGGAGGTGAGGGGTGTGGTAATACAATTCCTTTCCTCTTCTCTCTCCCTCTTCTCTCTCACACTCTCTATTTTCTCTCTCACCCCTTCTGATCTATACACTTTATTTTGTGTAATAAATAGCCTCACTGTTGATATTTTGGCCTCGTTTGTGCCTCTAATTTCATAACACAGGAATACTCAAAAAGAACTGAGTCTCTTTCCCTCTCTGGACCAAGACACCACCACTGACACAAATTCTCCAAACCAGGGCTGACTCTGTGTGAGTTTCAGAATGCAGCTGTGAAGTAAGAGGCCTTCCTTCTCTGCAAGTTTTCTTTCTTTCTGCAAAATGGTGACATCAAGTGCACCCTCAGCAAGTCTGCTGACAACATCAAGCTGTGTGGTGCATTTGACTCACTTGAGGGAAGGGATGCCATCTAGAAGGATCTTGACATTCTTGAGAAGGAAGCCAGTGACAACTGCATGAGGTTCAACAAGTGGAAGTGCAAGGTCCTGCATCTAGGATGGGCCTGTCCTAGGCACAAATGTATGCTGGGTACAGAGTGGATTGAAAGTAGCTCTAAAGAGAGTTGGGTGTATTGATGGATGGGGAGCTCAACACAAGCCATCAGAGCACTGATGCATCCCAGAAGCATATCCTGATATGCATCCCAGATGCATATCCTGAGCTGCATCAAGAGGAGTATGTCCAGCAGGTCAAGAGAGGTGATTCTTACCCTTTACTCAGCTCTTGTGAGACCCCACCTTGAATACTGCATCCAGTTCTGGTGTCCCCTTCATAAGAATGACACAGAGATATTGGAGAGAGATAAAAGGAGGGCTATAAAAATGATCCAAGGGCTGGAATATCTCTGCTGTGAGGATAAGTTGAGGGAGCTGGGGTTGTTCAGCCTAGTGAAGAGAAGACTCCAGGCGGACCATATTGCTGCCTTCCAATATCTGAAGAGATCCTACAGAAAATCTGGAGAGGGACTTTTCATAAGGGTGTCTAGCAATAGAACAAGAAGGAATGGGTTTTAAGCTGAGGAAGGGCAGGTTTAGACTGGATTTTAGGAATAAATTATTCAGTACAAGGGTGGTGAGACTATAGAATTAGCTGCCTGGGAAGGCTGTGGATGCCTCTTCCTTGGCTGTGTTCAAGGCCAGGTTGGATGAGACCTTGAGCACTCAAGTTTAGTTGTCCATGGCAAGGAAGTTGGAATAGATGATCTCTAAGGTCCCTTCCAAACTAAGCTATTCCATGAGTCTATTAAAACATTTCTGCTCCCAAGTTGTTCTATAGTCATTTAGGTTGAAATTATTTAGATAATTATTTAGATATGGCTGTTGAAAGATTTTCACTGCCATGGATACACATTTTTGAAAATAGTTAAAACCAGCTTTATGTAAATGACACAACAGCGGAGAGTTCAGAGTGCAAAATGATGACTTTTCTAGAACAAAGACAGTCACTACTTGTGGCATTGTGATTCAGTATTGTGAAAAATCAGAAGATGTGTAGTTACAGCAATTGTAATAAAAATTCCAAGAGCATATTGACATTGAAGTAATATTGACATTATTCTAGTAACCAAGCCTGGGTGCAGCTCTTCTAACACAGCTCTGAGGTTAGGGAATCCAATACAACACCTTTGCATAAGAAGGAGGCTGCAAGGTTAATATATTTCAGATGTTGGAAATGCAAGATGTTTTCACTGTGGCAATATCCTGCCCCTCCTTGCGTTACTTTTAGCCGGTCCTAAAATATGACATGATGGATAAAGGAAACGACTATTTTCATAGCCAAACTTTGTAGGCAAAGATAAGGTGTGATGAATTAGCAGCTGCAATAGAAGCTTTCTTTTTTTCTAATAAAGAAGATGGCTTAATCTTTTATTTTTATTTTTATTTCAATGGCAAATGGCATCTACTTTCTCTAAGAAAACGGCACATTCAACTTTAAAGCCTGACTAAACCTCCAGTTTCATGTAAGACACTAAACAAACTGCAAATCAGATTATTTCCTCCTTCAATGCTAAATATAATTTAGATTTGGCAAACAAAATAATCCTGGTTAAAAATAGGCATGATCAAACAAAGTAATAAATGACTATAACATGTTGTAAGTATTTCCTCAATGGTTATTTTCTTTCTGTGTTTTCAAGTTTATGTATACATAAATATTTTACATTACTTTTAACACAACAGACATCCAAAGAACTGAGCAGGATTCTCCTGTCCTCTGTCAATCAGATCACATAAATCAGATACATGCAAAAAACAATAACATTCCAATTCCATCAGTGAATATATATCACACTAACAAACATTGATTTAAACACATAATAACCTCTAGTGTGCATCCATGACACCTTTTACGTATATGAATTAATTTTATTCAAAAACTTTACTTTGCTCCTCTCTTCTCCTTTTATACTTTATGTTTTCATTTGCATATTTTGTCAGACCTTAACTCAACAGGTAGTCTTGAAATGTTTCAGTGCAAGGAAGCAACACTTGTTCAGTTAAATGCGAAAGAAATGTGTAAAAAAAAAAAAGTTGGAAAAAATCAACACATAAGAATTTAACATGACCCCCAAATTAATGTTTCCTGATACCTGACCACATGACTTTGTGGACAAAACACTCTTTTTATGTGTCTTATTTTGAGTGGTCTAAGGTGGAAAACAGTCTTGTAATGGCAAACAGTACAATAATTGTATAACATATTTCCATAGGAACTTCAATAGAGCTTGACATTTTTCAAATCAGAGCAAGCCTTTCAGTTCTCTGCACTCTCCACTTTCCAAACACTGGAAAGGGGAAGAGTGAGCAGAGAGAACACTGCCACAGTATAACTTCTGCAGCACTTTCACACCCTTGAAAGAGAAGTCCAAATCAGGGATTTCAATTGCATAGTAAAAGCCAGGATATTTTTAATGTGTAGTAGTGAGGGAAGAAAAGGAATTTTCACAATGCAGATTTTATCTTTGTATGATATAATTTTTTTTAGGGAAGATTGACTAACACTAGTAAGTAACCTCCTCCAAAATAATTTGAGAAGAATGAATTAACCATATATTCTCCATCTTTTTTTTCTTGTAGAATCGATGCCAGTGTTAAAAGCATTACCTTCAGCCTGCATATAAACAAATTAAGCAGGTTATTGTCAAATGTGTTTACTGCACCAAGACTGCATTTCTAAAATCCCATCCTCATGAAAACACAAAAGAAATTTCCCACATTTACATTGCACCACTTATATGAAAAAAGTATGCAGAAGAGTACATACGCAACTAATTTACACAAAAGTGTTGAATAGGCATACATAAAAGGTCAGAAGTGCCCTTTTCAAAGTTTGGATGGCAGAAAACAAGGAAGTAACAAGTAGTCAATTAAACCTGAATTTTAAAATTAATAAAGTGTGTCATGTCCAATAGACTGCTGCATTATCAATTTTTTACCACAAATTTCAATATGATATCACATTGGAAACATGTAAAACTTGGAATTTTCTTCTGGCTTTACAGAAGAGATGAGGAACACAATTGAAGGATTTTTCTGCACATGTGGATGCTGTTTTAAACATGTGTTTTTCATGTAATTTCATTTGATTGTTTGATGTTCTGTCAAGTCTGACAAATGGTTAAATTAAAGGTCTGAGCTGTTTCAAATAATGGATGTTCAAAGGAATCCAGAACTAATCAGAACTGCATTCAGAAATTTGCAAACTAAGGAAAAAAAACTTTTGTTTTGCAATTGCTCACTCTCTCCCATGAAAAACATCATCTCATAAAAGAAAAAATCTCCTAGATAATTATGGAAACAGATGTAACATTTACTGCTTACCTTATGCTTACCTTATGTGGTACACTGAGGAAAATAACAGAAAAGTTAGCCTCTTAGTACAAACACTTAAAATTTCAGTAAATAGTTACAATGCTGTGCCAACACAGCTCCAGTCCAAATTACCTTATCAACAATTAACATTCTCTCAATTTTCCTCCCAGTAAGAGGAAAAAAGTCATAAGTGAATGTTCATTTATCTCATGGCAGCAGTACAAAACCCACTAATCTAATGAATATAATAAATAATTTTATTGTTGTGTAAAGGAAACGTACTCCCAGTGGAAGATACGTCTCTTGCCTTGTTGTTTGGATACCTCCAACTACATACAGACCACCATGAATATTTTATATGTCCTTTGTGATGAGTATTATGCTTTTATTAATATCTCCAGTATATTCATCTGCACTAGGTTGTCATTAAAACAACATAAACCTAATAAATGAAGTGAACACATCACAGAACTGGCTGTCTTAAAGTGTCTAAGAAAAACAAAAAACAAAACAAAAAAACCCACAAACAAACAAAAAAAAAGACAACAACAAAAAAGGGAAAAAAAAAAAAAAGCCAAACAGACCCAAACCAACCAGGCTAGACAGATGGGCATAGTCCAATAGCATGAGATTTAACACATCTAAGTGCAGGGTTCTACACATTGGCCACAACAACCCCATGCAGTGCTACAGGCTGGGGTCAGAGTGATTGGAGAGTGGCCAGGCAGAAAGGGACCTGGGGGTACTGGTTGAGAGCAGCCTGAACATGAGCCTGCAGTGTGCCCAGGTGGCCAAGAAAGCCAATGGCATCCTGGCCTGTATCAGGAACAGTGTGGATTGGATAGAATAGAATAGAATAGAATAGAATAGAATAGAATAGAATAGAACAGAACAGGTTGGAAGAGACCTTCAAGATCATCACATCCAACCTATCATCCAACCCACCTAATCAACTAAACCATGCAACCAAGCAACCCTATCAAGTCTCCTCCTGAACACCTCCATTGATGCTGACTCCACCACCTCCCCAGGCAGTGCATTCCGATGGGCAATCACTTCTCTGTGTAGAACTTCTTCCTAACAAGCTTAAACATCCCCTGACACAGCTTGAGACTGTGTCCTCTTGTTCTGGTGCTGGTTGCCTGGGAGAAGAGACCAATCTCCATCTGTCTACAACCTCCCTTGAGGTAGCTGTAGAGAACAATAAGGTCACCTCTGAGTCTCCTCTTCTGCAGGCTAAGCAACTCCAGCTCCCTCAGCCTCTCCTCATAGGGTTTGTGTTCCAAACCCCTCACCACCTTTGTTGCCCTTTGTTCCCAACAGGAGCAGGGAAGTCATTGTACCCCTGTACACTGCACTGGTTAGGCCACACCTTGAGTCCTGTGTCCACTTCTGGGCCCCTCAGTTTAGGAGAGATGTTGACTTGCTGGCACGTGTCCAGAGAAGGGCAACAAAGCTGATGAGGGCTTTGGAGCACAAGCCCTATGTGGAGAGGCTGAGGGAGCTGGGGTTGCTTAGCTTGGAGAAGAGGAGACCTTATTTGTTGTCTACAACTACGTGAAGGGTGTTTGTAGCCAGGTGGGGGTTGATCTTGTCTCCCATGCAACCAGCACCAGAATAAAGAGGACACAGTCTCAAGCTGCGCCAGGGGAGGTTTAGGCTGCATGTTAGGAAGAAATTCTTCACAGAATGAGTGATTGGCCATTGGAATGGGCTGCCCAGGGAGGTGGTGGAGTCAGAGTCACCGTCACTGGAGGTGTTTAGGAAGAGACTGGAAGAGGCACTTGGTGCCATGGCTTAGTTGATTAGATAGTGTTGTATGACAAGTTGCACGTGATGATCTCAAAGGTCTTTTCCAACCTGGTTAACTCTATTCTATTCTAATCATGGAGGGAATGATACATACTGATAATCTTGTGTTTATTTTTCCCCCTATTTTATTTGTTAGTTGAGAGCTATCCATGCTCTACAAAGCTTACTTCCTTATACCACTCAATCATCTTTAGGCTAGATTAGATTATAGTATTTCAGTTGGAAGGGACCTAAAATAACCATCTAGTCCAACTGTCTGGCTGCTTCAGGGCTCACCAGGTTAAAGCAGGAGGTTTCACTCAGCTGTAAGAGCAGAGCATGCTTTCACAAGAGACACTCCCTTGTCCTTTCTAATTGGTACACTGCCACATAAGATTCAGCCCAGCAGCTCAACTTGTAACAACCTGAAAAATTAGACTTTGTGTTTTAGCTTGGGCAGACACACCAGATTCAAATGAACATATTGATGGCTTTTACTTAACAGTATCATGCCACAGACAAAGCACAGTATTTTGGGTCCACTCTGAATTCAAACTCCGTATTGTGATGGAACTGTGACAAAATCTTTTAGCTGAATTCCCTGAATTCAGTTTGAATAAATGAAACCTGTCCCAACACCTCTCAACTCATTCTTCATTTATAGATACTATAGTTGGATAGTCAAGGTTGGAAGAGTTCAAGAGTTGAAAGAGGACTTGGCGCTCCAAGTGCTCTCTCAATAGGGGAAGCCATCAAAAAACGTTGGGCAACATGATGGATAAATAGAAGGTCAAAATCACACAATGAGCAGGGAATGGTATGTGTCACATTCTGAAACTTATTACAGTCTGTCAATATGTGCTCTATGGTTTGAATTGTTTTGAAAACTTCTTTTCCCCTTTTTTCCTTCTTTTATATGATTAGTCATTTTCAAATGAAATTGAGAAGCCTAAAACCTGTAAACATTCAATTTTTTCTTGTTAAAGATTAAACATAAGTACGTTTTTATCACTGCACAGATGCATTTTAATATATGTAAATTTTCTCAGTACCTTCATTAAATGGAAATTAAAACCAAATGAGTGGCATTAATAATTTGCAAAGAATAATTCAGAAGTCTAAGCTGATCCATTATGGGCTGCAGCCCCTGGTGTTAATTCAGCTATCCTTAGAGCAATCAACAAGGAGAGATTAATTAGGTTCAACACATTCCTAGTTTAAGTAACTACCCTTGACCTATTGCCTTCTGCAGGAAATTGAGTTTCTAGTGGCATTTTGGAGAAGGATTGCACCAAAATAAAAAGTAAACCAAACAAAATAATTCCAAAATCACAGAAAGTGTTTTATTGCAGCCCAGGTCCAAACATGAGCATTGCCAATCACCCTTCTCTAATTGTACTTGTAAGAATTACTCAATGCTTTTCAGATCCATCCCTTTCTGATTTTCATGGAATGACAAATAGAAGCTTATTCCCTTTAGGTGTATAATTAATTTTCATGAACTATTACATTTTTAATTATTTTGGGTCTGATTTTTTCCTTCTAGCATAAAATATGTGAAGAAAAATGTGGGTCATTTACTTTTCCCAGCGTTGTTTGCTAGAAAAATTTCATACCAAAAGCTCCCTTTCCATTGGAGTTTTACATCATCTCAGTTTCATAGCTGTGGTAGATCATACTCTGTAAACTCAAATGAGATGAGAATAATTTAAATGGAAGAAAATCAGACCACCAATCAATAAAGAAAATGCAATTCTATTTTAGTAGACTTTCCTCCCTTTCCACCCTGCCTCTTCTTACTCTCTCGTGCTCTTCATGTATAATTCTGGTTGTCATGCCCAGACACATCAAGTTCAACACAAAATCTGTCATTTTTCAAAAAGGTTTATGATTACAAATATTAAACTAGAACAGCTGTGTTGACTTGAAATTCATTTTTAGCCATAAAAACTGTCAGAATGTTACAATTCACTATTGCTTTTTCAAGAGTTTAGAAAGAACATACTTTTCCAATCAAACACATTCTTTTTTTTCTTCTTGACATTTTATTGATTGGAAAAAAGCTACAGGCATGAAGGGACAAAAGCACACATATCCATATTTCATATTAGCTGCCATTTCTGGCATTTTATTATTGAGAAGCTCTGATGTACTTTCAAGGACAGATCTGTGATGTGGGCAAGTCCTTTTGGAGTTGCATGACACTTGGTTTTGCCTTTGAGCTAAGAAGCCAATAAAGAGTGGAGCTCTGGCTCTATCGCAAGTAAAATTTCTCAAAGTGTGGTTTCCTTAAGATCATGCAGAAGAAGAAGGCATGTAAGAAAAGACTTTAGCAGGTGCAACAGAAGCAGCAGGAGTTGCAGACATTCTGAATAGGGGATAGATGTCTTATTCTTTCAAAAAGTATCAAGCACAACTTGTATTAGGAAAGAAAACATAAAAGCTGTACTTAAAAAAAAGAAAGAAAAAGTAATGAAACTAAATTTCAGCTTGCCACTACTGCAATAAGATTGCAAACTAGGACTTTGCATTAAAAAAGTACTTTCTTGTGTGTGAGATAATCCCTATTCCACAATAAAATTACTAAATCCATGAAAACACATTTAGTTGGCTTCGTTTTATCTCCCTTCCCCTAATCATTAAATACCACTTAGACTCCTTTCTCATCAATGAGTGAAAAACCTTGACTTTTATGTATCACTGACTGCATTTTCTTCCCTTGCTGTTCATTGTAAATAGTTGCTTAGATCCTTAAATGTGCCTGTGACACCTGATACTAAATAGAGTAAACACAGTGTGGACAATAGTTTGTAATTTGAGTTAAAATGGCATATTTTCCTACTAAGCTCAGTCAATAATAATAGCTTGGCAAAAGATATGGAAACACATTGGTTATGGCTAGTTTCATTCTTTGTTTTACTTGTTAAAAATATTTTATTAAATCATTTGGATCCTGATGCTTTTGTATAAATGTTTGGCCTTTTTAAGTTTAACTTCAGAGCATCATTTTACATTTACATATTAAGAAAGTTTAGATTTATTTATGTTCCCTGAGAATTTGTGCTGTCAGGAAAAGTACCAAGATATGTCCCCCTTATACACTGAGCCTTAACTCTAAGGATTCCTCATATTTCCAGGTTAAGAAAAAAACTTGTCAGAAGCTGTGTTACCAGTAGTGCTTTAAACATTTCTGCTTCTCCATAACAGATTTAGATCTCTTAGGAATTCCTTGAAATTAGAGGAAAAACACTTCCCAAGCTTGAACAACTTTATCAACTGTGCTCATGTAAAAAAAGAAAATGTGAATTGCATCCTTGAGAAATGAGACCAAAGTTACATTTTGACAGACACATGTCACTGTTAAAGATGGGAATATTTTGCAATCTCTGTTTTCAAAACATCTCAGTTAAGACAGAACATTTTTATCCCTTGTTTTTATGTCATTATGAAAGAAAGTCAGAAAGACCAGGAGGGGAAGACTACAGGTGAAATGGACTTTTACTCTCAGAGGATCTTGATGTGGAAGGAAGGCACAGCCCCAGGCAAGGCAGCCAGACACTACTTTGGTGTGTATCTGTCATCTACATTAACACATGACAAAAAGGACAATTTAGAGATGGACAAGCACAGCAAAACAGATAAGCTCATTTCATAGGGCCTGGTATGGGATGCCATCAGGACATTTGCATGAATGCCAAGCTGCTAACAGGAGCAAGTTACATCTGGGCACATGCACAGGGCAAGAATTGTTGTGGCAGGGAAAATTAACATCTGAAAAAAAACTCTGGCATTTTCAAGGTTTGGCTTTACTTAATGTGGTGGTTTGAGCTTTAACTGGGAGTTAAGAGCTCAGACGGGGGCAAGGCTGAGAATCTCTCCCCCACTCCCCCCTTCTCCCTCCCAACAGAGAGGGGAGAAAAGGAAGGAGCAAATCCACCAAATAATAATTTGGAGTCGGCTTAGAAGTACAGAGGTAAAGAGTTGTCTTTAAACAATATATATATAACAATAACAGGAAAGGTTCACAAGGACAAGGAACAAGGATGGATGGGAGTGGAACCAAAAAAAGGGGGGGGGGGGCTGGGGAATAATACAAAACCAGTCTTTTCTCTGAGGAGGTGTGGAGGTAGCAGGGAGAAGAATCAGGCCCAACCACGTGGCAGAGGAACAGGAGGGCAGCTGCAGTAGCTCTCATCCAGCAGGGGCAGGAGCCAAAAAGGGCTAACAGCTACAATGTCCTGCTTTTTATACCTAGCTGGGCAGGGAGGGGGGAGTGGAGCAGACTCAGCTTCCCAGGGGAAAAACGCCCTGCAGGGAGGGTAAAGTAATCGCAAGCCCTCCACCCTCTTTTGTTTCCTTTGTTCTCAGAAAGGGCATTAACCCACCACACTTAACTGTCTGCTTTGAGAAGTCCATAAAAAGATTTTTAGGGAAAAATATTGATATACAATACATTCCATGAGCTAGTCACCAGAACACAGAATCATGGGCATTGGAAAGGACCTTTGGAGATCATTTAGTCCAACTCTCCTGCCAAAGAGGTTCACCTAGAGCAGCTTGCACTGGATGGTGTCTAGGAGAGTTTTTAATTGCTCCAAAGATGGAGATTCCACCACCTTTCTACTGTCCTGTTCCAGTGCTGTATCACCCTCTGAGTAAAGGAGTTCCACCTCATGTTTAGATGGAACTGCTTATGTTTGAGTTTGTGCTCGTTACCTCTTGTCCTGTCACTGGGCACCAGTGAAAAGAGACTGGCCCCATCCTCCTGGCATCCACCCTTTAAGCATTTATAAGTATTGATAAGATTTCTCCCACCCCACTCAGTCTTCTCCTCTCCATGTTAAAAAGTCCCAAGTCCCTCAACCTTTCCTCAGAATAGAGAGGTTGCAGTCCCATGATCATCTTAATAATCTTTTGCCGTACTCTCTTGAGCAGTTCCCTGTCATTCTGGAGCTGGGGAGCCCAGAACTGAACACAGGACTCCAGATGTGGCCTCACCAGGGCAGAGTTAAAGAGGAGGATAATCTCCCTTGACCTGCTTGTTCCACTCTTTTTGATGCAGCCCAGGATGCTATTGGCCTTCTCGGCTGCAAGGGCACATTGCTGGTTCATGGCCATTCTGTTGTCCACCAGGACTCCCAGGTCTTTTTGCACAGAGCTGCTTTCCAGTAGGTCAGTCCCTAACCTGCACTTATACCTGGGGTTATTCTTCTCTAAGTTCAGAACCCTAAACTTACGCTTGTTGAATTTCATGAGGTTACTTACTGCCCTACTCTTCAGCCTGTCCAGGTCATGCTAGATGGCAGCAAAACTTTCTGGTATATTAGCCATCCCAATTTTATATCATTAACAAACTTGCCTCCATATGCAGGAGGCAATGCCAAAAGCCTTGCTAAAGGTAGACAACATCCACTATCTTCATCTATTCATTCAGTCCTACCCAAATATGTTATCCACACACAAATCTTCTAGAGCAACAAAGAAATGAAGCTACTTTATGGCTTTTCTCATTGTACTCCCCTCACTGTCTATGAGCAAAGTCATAGTAGATCAATACTACTTCTTTACCAGAAATAATTATTTTCAAGTAAACTGAAGCCATAAGAGCTTGTTGACTCCTCACTGATGAATCTTAAGCCAAAAGTATTTCAATAAATAACATGAAATAAGAACAGCAAGCCTGAATATATCTTTTGGAATCTTTCTTATGATTATTTTTATGTAAGTTATTTTATTCAGGTACAATTCATGTAACCTCTTTCTGCTCTTTGATCAAGCAAATAACCACAAATCTGTTTTCCACTGTGTCTGCAATTACTGCCTCAAAATTTCCTCCTCTATTCCATTCCTGATACCTGTTTAGAATTTGTTGTGACGGAAAACTTGTCTACTTTCAAACTTCATCTTGAAACTCTGAGGACATTAATGGAAAAAATAATTCAACCAAATTTCTCTCCCTTTTTATGCAGTTTATTTTGAAATCTGAACACATCTTCATGAAAAATTATTGCCAGAGGCCCAGCTCTACGTGATTTTGATCATAACACTTCTGCTATTCTTGCGTCCACAAGATTGAATGCACTGTTCAGATTTCAAACAGCACACAAGCCACCCATGGGAAAGATGAAGTTGTATCTAGCAGATAAAAAGCAAAGAACAAATGGGAGGCCAGATAAGATAACTGCCTGTCAGCAGATGTTATGAGACAACTGGCTGGCAGCTTTGCTACTGCTAACTAAAAAGAAGCTTGCACTACCAAACCATTAAATATATTCCTTACCAACACTGGCTGCAAGCCGAATGACTGGCCATTTTCTGCCAACATAGTTGACATTCTCTCCTCATTTGTTTAGTGAGGGCCTTACATTTGATGATCTGGAAAGTCAGTAACTATCAGTCCTTCATTCATATCTAATTTACTAATAACAAGAAACATATACTGTTTTCATATAGCGGCAAAAAAAATGTTTTTTTTTTCAAGTCTTCAGACATGTTTGTGTAATAATGGTTATGTATATCCTGGAAACTAATTTTTCTGCATTTTTTTTTTCTAATTGCTTAAAATAGCATTATGTGGTTATTTCATATTTATTGCAGGAGTCAGGCTTACCTTTACAGAAGTACAGAAATATTTATAAATAAATAAATAGGAGGTTCTAATGCATTCAATTTTCAGAAAGCAGGATGCTCATCATAGTATTAAAAGTAATTATAGTACTGTCTTTTGTGAAAAGCACATCTAGTTTTAGTACAAGCAACTGCAACAGAAAAACCTCAAATGATTCCTTGGACATCCATGAGACATTAATTCAACTATGTGACATTTCCTTGACTTCTCACTGTGTAAGTCCTTGATTTATCAACCCTTTTTTATCTCAACAACAACTTGGTGGGGGAATACAAACAACAAGGGTTGTTGAGATAAGCTTTTGTAAAATTATTGGTGCTAAGGGGTTTTCCACAACCTGTAACTGGAAAACATGGAGACTTTTGGCAGTATTGTTTAGCTTGCCTGACCTAAAAGTCTGACACACAGCACAAGGCGGTCTTCCCTGGAATTTCATGTTCAGAGATTATTTTAAATTGCAATTTTTAAATTCTAAATACAAACTTGCCAGATTTCAAAATTCATAGATCCGTGCAATGCGTTCCAGACATGGGTATGTCTAGGATCGTGAGGTGTTTTTTTTTCCACCTCCATACCCGGTAGTCCCTCATCCTGATGACTGCCTGCCACAATGTCTAAACAAATGTTCTGGAAAATAATTTGCCACCAGCAAAGGTTCGGTACTTCCAGATACCCTTCAGCATATTTTCCCAGGTATGTTTCCAACAATGTCCAACAATATCCAACACTGGTCCAAGACTCAGAGCTTCTGAAGATCCAGCTATGCCTTTGAAGGCCAAACCAAGGACTAGACACAATGTATTACTGAATTCTGCCTAAAATATCAGACTTTTACTATCTCTGTCTGCACACCAACTGGGAGTTTAGTAGTGAAACTAGTCAAGATAAACTACAGAAAACAGGAATGAAGAATGAGGGCTTCTGACTAACTAGCTGAGTCTCAGCTTTTAAACACATTTTCACTAATTATGTGTGGTGGGTTAACACCCATTCTGAAAACAGAAACGAAAACAGGGTGGAAGGCTTGCAGGTACTTTGTCCTCCCTGCAGGGCGTTTTCCCCCTGGGAAACTGAGTCTGTTCCACTCCCCCCTTCCTGCCCAGCTAGGGTATAAAAAGCAGGGCATTGCAGTGATTAGGTCTCCTTTTGCCTCCTGCCTCTCCTGGATGAGAGCTACTGCGGCTGCCTTCCTGCTCCTCTGCCATGTGGTCAGGCCTGATCCTTCTCCTTGCTGCCTCCTTGCCTCTTCAGAAAGAGACTGGTTTTATATTCTTCCTCTTTGTCCCACTCCCATCCATCCTTGTTCCTTGCCCTTGTGAACCTTACCTGTTCTTGATATATATATGTATATATTTGTTTTGTTTTGTTTAAAGAAAAACTCTTTACCTCTCTACTTCCAAGCCGACTTCAAATTATTGTTTGGTAGATTTGCTCCTTTCCTTTTTTCTTCCCTTTCTGCTGAGAGGGAGGAGGGGGGAGGAGGGGAGAGATTCTCAGCCTTGCCCCCATCTGAGCTCTTAACTCCCAGTTAAGGCTTAAATCACCACAGTATGGAGATACACTATGTTGACTTTGGGTAAATTGTTAATTTACCTAAAGTGCTTCAAATTCTGTTAATAGAATGGAAAGATGGTAATCCCCAACCTTATCATATGGACTTCAGGGCATGAGTTTGACAATATGTGGTAAAAGAAATTATGTAATTATCCAGAATAAAGAAAGTTAAGAAAGGATTTGAACTAATAGCACTCAGAAAAAGACAAAAACTACAACTCAAAATGATCCAAGCACCAAAGGTTCTTTAGATGGCACTGAATGAAAATTAACAGACCACCACATTTTCCTCCATCTACTTGGTTCAGGCTGTGACTGAAGAACAATTTGCCTGCATGTTATGCCACATAGTTTCAGGCATCACCTGAAGAAGAGAGAAAACATGAAAAAGTATTACTATGTAATTTTTTCTAAAGATCTTCATTCCACTCTACTGCATCATCTAAGAACAAGTATCCACCTATTATTCATTTAATTTGAATGAACTTGTATTCAACATCCAAATCAGTCTTTGCTAGAAGAAATTATATGTAATAGTAACCCTCTTACATTTCCAAAAACTGCTGGGATGTACTAATGCAGGTATTGTTACCCTCACTCTCTCATGGAAAATGGCCCTTTATTTTCTATTATACTGTATTTTAAATGACAGCAGATCTGCACAATCCCCAGCAGTAAAATTTGAAGAGTTCTGAAAAGAGTATAAAACTGCCTTACAACCACTTATTTTAGGCCTTTTAATTATTTGCTGTGAGTACCAGACCTCAAAATAATTTTCAACCTATCCAAATAACTGTGGTGTTACAGTTCCGTGTTCCAGCTTATGAGTCATCTCCCAATTGAACATGTAAAGTTCTTGGCAGACTTTGACTTACCCCATAAGATTTACTTTCTTAATACATATTTCTACAAGCCTCCCAGGCAACATGAGAACAGGCAATTTCTCTTTATATTTAAAAGCCACAGTCTCCCCTTCCTCTCACTAAATCCTGTAAAAACAGTTATTATAGGTCAAAGCTAGATAATGTACCATGGGTTTTTTTCTGTTATGATTTGAAATATACTATATGTATAAATTTCTCTAGTAAAACAGGCAATTTGAAATTACATAGAAAATGGACACTATAGCCAAGCACAGTATAGCCAAACTAGAGGATTTATCAGTTGTCTTTACTTCAGAGAAGTTAAAAAACAGAGTAAAGATTATATTTTATTTTTTCATTATTGGAGGTGGGAGTGGGGGAAGATATAAGTGAAGTAATTAATTAGACCTAAATAATCTTAAAGTCAAGCACTAGATTCCTCTTTGCTTCCCCCCCCCCCCCTTTTTTTTAAACTATAGCTTTCTTCTGAAGATCAGTTATGATATTTTATATGCAGAATCATTTAGAAATTTGGAGAAATCAGACTGTTGTTACAATTTGTAACATTACATTACCTGGAATTTACAACAAAAAAGTGTGGCAATCGTAGCATAAGTAGCGTGAGCAATCTGACAATATAAGCTTAGAGCTTGATATAGTGTCAGCAAAAGAGTGCTATGCTAGCAGCATGTAACTAAAACAAAGTACTGGTAGCTGTAAACACAAAGAATTATCTTGGAATAACAGGATGCATACGTCGATCAACAATTTCACATGATATTAGTAGTTTAACCAATAATATATAAGAGTAGGGCATGTGGACAATTGTGGGGAACCAATGAAGTTATGCTAACCATGCTCTGTGAGTCTGTGTGTCTATATGAGCTGTAGAATTTCCTTAATTAAACTGAGCAATACTTAGATCATATTGGTCATCCATATTGATTCTGAGCTCCGTCGTCAAAAGTGGTGCCCGAAATTGTGGACCCTTGGACTACGATGCTGCTCAACGCAGCATAACAGGTACACTCCAAGAGGGACGGAAAGCCAGACAAATCAGCACTGCCCTGGTGCTGGAAAAATAAGTAGCGTGCGCTCAAAGAAGGAAGGGAATCTCGCCAGGATCTGGTGAATTGCCAGGGAGGAAATGGGGGTAGAACTCAGTAAAGAAGAAGAGGCTGTGCTTTAACTCCTCCAAAATATCCCAGGCAGAAATACAGGCTGGGAAGTGACTGGCTGGAGAGCAGCCCTGAGGAGAGAGACTTGGGGGTGATAGTGGACGAGAAGCTCAACATGAGCTCTCAATGTGCACTTGCAGCCCGGAAAGCCAATCAGATCCTGGGATGCATCAAGAGAAGTGTGGCCAGCAGGTCAAGGGAGGGGATTCTCCCCCTCGACTCAGCTCTGGTGAGACCCCACCTGGAGTACTGCCTCCAGTTCTGGAGCCCCTATTACAAGAGGGATATGGAGGTGCTGGAAGGTGTCCAGAGAAGGGCCACGAGGATGATCAGAGGGCTGGAGCACCTCTCCTATGAGGACAGACTGAAAGAGTTGGGGCTGTTCAGTCTGGAGAAGACAAGGCTCCGAGGTGACCTCATTGTGGCCTTCCAGTATCTGAAGGGGGCCTACAAGAAGGCTGGGGAGGGACTTCTCAGGCTATCAGGTAGTGATAGGACTAGGGGGAATGGAATGAAGCTGGTGTTGGGGAGATTCAGGCTGGATGTGAGGAAGAGGTTCTTCACCACGAGAGTGGTGAAGCCCTGGAATGGGTTATCCAGGGAGGTGGTTGAGGCCCCGTCCCTGGAAGTGTTTAAGACCAGGCTGGATGAGGCTCTGGCCAGCCTGATCTAGTGTAGGATGTCCCTGCCCATGGCAGGGGGGTTGGAACTAGATGATCCTTGTGGTCCCTTCCAACCCTGACTGATACTATGATACTATGATACTATGATACTATCCTTTCTATGAGATGTATTTCTTACAATTCTGGGACTTTAAAAGGGCTATTAGCCTGGGCCCAGGATCAAGGTTTTATCCCCACAGTAAACAAAGCATTTTTTTGTAAAACTTGAGACAATATTGGTGTCCTGCGATTAGGTGTCTAAAGTCTCAGGAGGAGCTTCTCACTATAGCACCCTGTAGCGACTTATCACGCATACACTGAAATCTATGAAAGCAGAAAAGTCTGCTCTTGATTCAGCTGCTGCGGTATTTGTTGTAACTAAGTGTCGTGGGTTGAGGCAGACCCCCTCCCCACCACGGGCAGAAATAACGACTCTGACAAATGGATTGCAAAGGTGATGGAAAGCTTAAATAGGAAACAGTGAATGTGTACAGAGAACCAGAAGCAGTGACAAAAGAAACCCCAAAGCAGGCCCAGAAACATCCCACATCCATCTGAGGGTGCACCCAAGACCCCCACGGCTCCTTCTTCCCCCCCCACACTGCTAGGCTAGTCTCAGCTGGGCAGACCTGAGACTGCCCATCCTCCTGGCCTTGGGCCTAGCCAGGCCCAAAGGCTGGGATATGTCTCCCCCAGTTACCAGGTGCCGGTGAGGGGAAGAAAGAGGAGGTGCTAGACCCTGCGCTGGATTTTATAGCAGTGCAAGGATTATGGTAGGAGATACCTGGTTTCCTGTGCCCGCCCACTGGGCTGGACTTCTGGACACAAGAAGCACACCACGTGGCAGAGGGCACCCAGCCCAAACCACCACACCAAGACAAAAAAGGGAGATTCAAAAGAATCTGCACCCTCCACCCCCCCCCACATTGTCTGCCACTTCGTCAGTATCATCATCACAATTTCTATTTCAATTACCTACACGAATTGCAGCTCCTTTTATTACCGCCCTTTTTCAAGAAAAAATCTCCTGCTGCTACGTCAGTAGTGACAGAAGCAAATTCTGATCTAACTGAAGAGACACACACAGACAAAGTGGAGGAGGAAATGGATAAACACTCAAGAAGACACAGCGCCCACCATTTTGGTGAACACACCATGTTCACCAGACACCACCATTTTGAAGCTGTTTTGAAGCTCATCTTAGAAAAAATGGAGCGCTTGGATGCTCGTGATTACAGCATTTTTACTACCAGACCCCTTCTGCGAGCCCCAGCAGCCCCAACACTGGTAGCCCCAACAATGGCAGCCCCAACAGCGGCTCCAGCTACGCCACCTGCTTTGCCCTTTAGATCCCAGACATTATCAGCAGATGATACAATTGTGATGGAGAATAAAATTGAATTAAGAGGAGTTGATAGTGTAAGGGATTGGGCGGGGGAAGGAGGGGAAAGTGATCTGATGCGTCAGTGGAAAGGTTTTGTGAGAGAGCCAGTAATAGACGGGGAATTTATAAATTTTCCTGTGCATGCTTTTCCTCTGGTATTACAAGGTCAACAAAGAATGTGGCAATCTCTGGACTGGAAAACGTTAAAAGAAGCTAAACAAGCCATAATTACCTTAGGATTCATAACTGCTGTAACTGACCATTTGTTTTCAGCGCAACTGTTAACCCCATATGACATATGTATGATGGTAAATACTCTGTTAATGCCACATCAGCGGTTGCAATTTTTTGATAGATGGCAAACCGCTTGCAATGCCATGGAGGCAATGCCCTGGCAGCCAGGGGATCCTTTACATGGTGTCAGTGCTCACCAACTCATTGGGTCAAGATCTATTGCTAGCTCAGATCAGCAAACACAATTTCCTGATGAGGTTTTACAATTAAGTTAGACTTTAGCGATCAAAGCATGGTCAGGAATTCATGATGACAAATCTGGTCCTGCGTTTGTTACCATTCAACAGGGTCCTACAGAGCCATTTGGTTCCTTTGTGGGTAGGCTGCACATGGCATTAAATACCAATCCAGATCTGAATCATGATATGAAGGTAAAAATGCTGGATGTTCTGGCATTTGACAATGACAACAAATGAAGCTAAACAGGTTCTGAGTATTTTACGAAGAGGGGCCACTACTGCACAAATGCTGAATGTGGCAGAATGTTGTGAAGAGGTTATTAAATTTAATTAATATGAAATATGAATTATTATAATATTATTTTTATTAATAATCCAATTATTAATAACCGATGAATCAACAACTTATATATATGTTCTAGTGCACGTTTGTGAAATACATTCCATAAATGGCTTAGTGTTATGATCAGAATTTAATTAAACTATCTACAAACTATTTGTATGTTTATATAATGAAGAGTGCAGTTCCGCCGCTTGGCCACTAGATGGCGACTCGGCGGAACGCGGGCGGTTTCTGGCTATGTACAACAAAATTACAATCTTTCTGTGCGTCAGCGATGACTGTGCTACACGCGGATACTTTGAACTGAGTGCTAGTGGGTGGAAAGCACGTGGGAGATACTCTGTAGCTGTTGTTTGTAGCAAGGTGGGGGGCCGGCCGACTACTGCCGCTGGACTGATTCCTAGTAGACTTGAAACGGTGGTGTTGAGTATTATTTCCTCTCTCCACAGCAGTGGAGAAGGAATAATGGAACCTGGGCTTAGCTCGGAAGCAGGTTCCCTTCAGGACTCGGTCAGTTCCCTCCAGACAATGGGGATAGGTCCTGGTCGGGTTCGGCCCGTGGGGTCAGTCCTGGGAGTCGGCTCACACAGCAGGGTGGGGCGACGGTTGCCGGTAGGCGGGTTCAGAGGTTCCTGGTCAGACAACAATAGCTATGGGGTCGGCCTCGTGGTGACAGATCTCGGGCTGAGGTAAACAGCCTCGGAGAGGAATGCGGCTGCGCTGAGCTGCGGCTTCTCCGTTACTGGGCTTAAAGCAACAGCGGGACGATCGGGGTCGTCCCGGGTTTGGTGCAGTATAGGCACGGCCAATACTTTAGTCTTCCCTGCGGTTACAGGGCTTGGAGCGGCACACGTGGCGGCTCTTCTCCCGCTATGGCGGGGCTAGGTATATGTGGACTTAGTCTCTAGTAAGTCCCTTCTCCCCGACAACTGGGCAGATCTTACCCTCGGGGGCTGGTCCAGTCCTCCGGCAGCACGGTGGGCTTTCCTGGTCGGTATGACTGGCTGTGGCGACACTGGCTTCTCGGGCTCAGCGAAGGTCCTCCCTCTGGGATGATCCTCACGATCAGAGTGCTTCTCACGATGCAGAGGCTTCAGTATGCGTGCACGTATGGTAGAAGCTAATAACAATAATAATAATAATAATAATAATAATAATAATAATAAGCTCAATGGCAGAGGCTGTGGCTCGAGAGCTACTCTCTTGAGCGAGGACAGAGACAAAGTGAAAGAGGGGGCCACTTGTTTACCAACAGGGGTAATACTTGTAGATTCCTCGAGGCTGGGTTTGACCAATGGGCACTCTCATAAGCAACTGGCTTCAGCCTATAGAAAGCATGAAGCTGGAATTATGCCCATACTTGGTAATTGCACACGCACTGCATGCGCTCAGTGTGTGCTGGCCTGGCTAATGCCTTGGCTTTTGTTTTCCTCCTGAAGGAGGGGAAACCTGTCCACATGCTGGGACCAGATCTAGTATCTGGGCAGAATGTGCCTTCACCACACAGAACAAGTGACCGAACAACAAAAGGCAGCCTATGTAGCCACTGCTGTAGAAGCAGATGTGAAACCACTAATACAACAAACAAAATAAAAGAAATCAATACTGGGAGTCAGTACAGAGTTCGGGATGGCAACGAAGTAAGCCAAATTGCTACATCTTCCTTTACAATGTGGAGATTACTTAAAGATTCTTTAAAACAACTAGAAGAAGATTGTAAGGCAGCTTCAGCAGTAATTAACAGCACTTCACTAAGCCCACTTGCAACCTTGGAGCTGCAGACACTATGCCTAACAGCAACAGCAACCACTCCTGCCACCTCCTTTCCTCCCCCCCTTCTGTGGCTGTGATGGCTTTCTTGAGCCATACAACTGCTCTCCCCCACCCACTCTCCCCTCCTCCACTCTGTATCTACAGTGGCCTTGCTAGACAGCCACCTTCCCCTGCACCTTCTCTTTTCTGATAACACTCTAGTTTTTGAAGTTGTGTTCTGATTTAAAGCACTTTCATTATTTCTGATTGTAATGTGTTTTAGAGATTTGTTAAGTTTTACTACTAAGCGTAATGAATAGTATTTGGTATTTATAGGTATCGAGTATATAATGATTATAGTGAGGTATAAGTATTTAGTAATGAGTTCAAATTTTGATTTTTTTTTTACGAGTTTAAATTGTAAGTTTTTCTTTTGGTTTGAACCTTCTTGGTTTTGTTTTTTGTGTGTGCCTAGGCATTTGAAAGGAGCTCCATGTAATATAGTTAAGGATTGTAATAAATAGGTTTTCATTTTTTAAAGTATTCTTTAGTTAATGTAACATCTTTTTTATTTCCTTTTCAGACATTGATTTGATAATTTAATTTTAACATAGTTCTTTAAGTTTTTTAGGATTTTTATATTAGCATAAGTTAAGAGTTTGATATAGGTATATTATAGAATTCTTTTTTTTTTTATTATTCATAATAGCTTTAAGATAAGGCTTATATATATATCATATATATATATATATAAAGAGGATGTATGGTTTATAACTAAGGTTTTAGTGATACCAGCAAGAAATAGCTAACCCATGTCAATACCTGGAAACACCAATTTTGCAACACAGTACTGCAATCATCTCAACAAACAACAGCACAAGAATCAAGAAAATGAAAGTTCAAAATCACCAGAACTACCTAACATCAATCACAATAACTGTTATGATAATCTGAGATCAAAAGCATCAATTCAGATGTCTTTTGATACGTTCTTCTGATTAAGACTGAGTATTATGATTGTTTAGTTGTTCTGTGATTAGAGAAAATGTTCATATGGATTTATATGTTAACTCAATAGTTTGTCATAATTTTAAATAGTTAAAGGAAAAGCCAAAATTAATTAGAACACAAAATACATGTTCATTTTAGGTTATAAAAAAAAAAAGGGGGTGGGGGATTCAGGTATTATGTCACAAAACAAAGAATGGTTAAAGCATATTATGTTCTCAAATTGTCATTTTATATGTGGTTTCAAATGCGATCTCACAGAATTTATAGAAGATATAATTCTGGAAGTCTTAACTAGGAGAAACTTGAAAGAAGAACAAACAACATTAAGCCAAAGTTATTATCAATAGGACTCAATACCTTTCCTTCGCAAAAACAAAGCATCAAAAGATCAGTATTATTAGGATGAGTAAAAATGCATTATTATGTTTTGTTCAATTTTATATTGGGCAAAGCAATGAATATTCAGGATGTCATTTTTAACCCAGCAATGGAGCCTTTTCACTCTTGCTGTTTGCCTGCAAGTATTTTCTTTATCTGTGGAGCTAGAGCCTGGCCAGATCTACCTTTACAGATTAAGAAAAATATTGCTAACATTAAACAATTTATGATTTTTGACCATCTTAGGAAAATAAAGATGTAACATACCTTTAAAGCAGATTGTAAAAGACAGTGCTGAAGATTAGGTTTGTTGTGTTTGTAGAACTTTTTCTGTTGTAATCCTTGTGTGCAATGTGTTCAGGCCTAATCAATTTTTCTTTGTTAATAAGAGGAGGGAAATGTAAAAATTAGAACTGGTAAGGTCTAAGTTCTTCATTAAGAGATCGTGCAGGTGGCAAAGGAATGAGTTCAAAGCTGTAAGATGAGACTTTCTGTCTGAAGAAAACAACTGTTCTGTTGTGTTCTGACCTTGTAAGATAAGTGGAAAGGAATGTGTGCTTGTTACTAGAGGGTTTGTTATCTTTGGCCACATATTATGCCAGTTCTGTTAGAATGTTCTAATTAGTGCAACCCAAGCACTGTGTATTGTATGGGTTACATCAGTCTGTTAGACATACTGCACTACAGAACTTTTGCTTTTGCTATATAGTTAGTTTTACCTTGCTTGCTTCTGTGTATGGAAATAATTTGACAATATAAGGATGTGTTTTATATGGGATGGGAACAACTCCCATGACCAGATTGCTCACAGAAACAAAAAGGGGGATTTGTGGCAATCATAGCAATAAGTAGCGTGAGCAATCTGATGATATAAGCTTAGAGCTTGATATGGTGTCAGCAAAACAGTGCTGTGCTAGCAGCATGTAACTAAAACAAAGTACTGATAGCTGTAAACACAAAGAATTATCGTGGAATAAAAGGATGAATACATCGATCAACAACTTCATGTGATATTAGTAGTTTAACCAATAATATATAATAGTAGGGCGTGTGGACAATTGTGGGGAACCAATGAAGTTATGCTAACCACGCCCTGTGAGTCTGTGTGTCTATATAAGCTGTAGAGGTTCCTTAATTAAACTGAACAGCACTTAGATTATATTGGTCATCTGTATTGATTCCAAGCTCCATCATCAAAATAAAGTTGTGTTTAGTTAACATGTAAGCAATGTAAAAATAATTCTAATAATTGCATTTATGATCTTTGATATGTATGAATTTGCTTTACCCTCAAGGTAAGAGCATATATATTTTTACATGAAACTCTACTTTTTAATGCCTGCTGGATCCTCCATTTTATCAACCTTGTTATTCTTACTAGAAACGTGATTTAGGAGATCATGAACAACATATATGGAATCAGAACTCATCAATGGCTCACACGTTGAAGTTTATGTAGTCAAATATGAAATGCTAGCAAATAATCGGTACTCATGGGAAGAAATTGTTCAACAAGCAATCTGAAGTTATAAGCACTGCAACAGAAACATTCAATAACATTATTGTTTTGGTTTGGTTTTTTGTTTTGGTGTTTAACAGGCAAGTAAATTGTAGCTGGTGGCCAGGATATATAGCACAGATCCTGCTCACTATGCATGTCAAAATATTTTCCCCTGACAACTACCTACAAAACTAGCTCAGCAATAATTCACTGTTAATAAAGGAAATTAAATTCAGAATATAAGTTATTTTGCAGTCAATTCATTCAAGCCCAGAATTTGAAAATGTATCCAATGATTTTTATTCATCACAACTATTAAAGCAAAGGAAGCAATTGCTCTATTCTTTACTCTTTATATTAAGGAGTCCATTTTATTTGTTGGGTTTTTTTTTAATCCTTCCAGGTCCTTCTGCTCTCCTACTCCCACACAGGCACATTTCAGACTGAATAGCTGTTTAATTAAACAATCGTTTGGGTTTTTTCCCCACAGAATTCTTAATTTACTGTCCAATGTCTGGTTAAAGCAGATGTGCAATAAGAATAATGAAAATAAAGGAAGTCAGCATCTAATCTTTCATCAATATTCACTATAAGTTTCTATTGCTAACATTTTGATTTAATGTTTGAGTTGGAGGATATTTCAGTACTGATGAAAATGAGACATGAGTAAATTTGTTCACCTTCACTGTGCTATACACAGAGTTCAAGTTTCTCCCTGAGATTCCTTTTATTTTGCCATCTCTGACTCCCACAGCACTTCAGGACTCTGATTCTTTGCCCCTTAAGAGTAGGCTGCTGAAGACTCACAGTGAGCATTTCTCCTGAACATCTGCAGACAACATTGTGTTTGACAGATCTAGCCTTGGAGTGGGGTGCAATAGAAGAGGGAAAGTCAGTGTTTTCCAGACATTTTAGAGAGGCTTCCAATACATTCAAAAATCTACCCAGAAAACATGTGTTTATGCTGTTCATCTGATATAATATTCAGTTTTCCAGATATAAAACTGCAGTAGTTCTGTAGAATGAAATTGTTCTGCTGCCATTTCATGCAGCCTACATTTCATCCAATTACAATTATTTTTACATGGGTAGAAACATGGAAGATTGACAGCTCAGTAATTTACAGAAGGTGTGTGGGCAGAAAAGCACCTATTGTAAGTCATATCAAAAGATGATTTAAAATACTGAATTATTCTGTAAGCTTCAGCCCTGTTTATGTGTTTCTCCACACTGTAAAAAGTGCCATTGAAAAAAAAAATACAAAGACAAAAGGAAAGCAGACCTATAAATTTACTCCTCAGTCTCATTTAAGAGACTGAAATTAATTGGGGCCTAGTCTGCAGAGATGTTGCCAGCGCTCGCTGCTGTATTTTGCCCTTCCCCTTGCTATGTCCCAAGACAGGAGGGGTGTTATAAACCTGTTAAAAGCATTTTGCAGCTGTCCCACACTCACCTGCATGGACCCTCTTGCACACGAGCTTCCTTCCTGCTGGCCATTGTCACTGCGTGCTCCGGTGAGTCCCACTCACAGACTTGGGGCCCCGACAGCTGCCTGCCTGCTGCCTTCAGCCCTGCCTCACTTGCTCACCCCCTACCCCTGTAGCTTTTCCGGTGGCTCTTATACTCTTCCTGCTGCCCAGCCCTTCACAGCAGGCTCGCATCTTTCCCCAGGTGAGGGTAGCAAGCTCCAACCCAAGGCAGGGGCAGCGCTGTAAGAGCCTTATCACTAACTGAAGGCTCTGGTCCTGATAGTAGCGAGGAAGAAGTAACAGGGACACAAAGGTTTCTTTCATCTTGCAAAACACAGTGTTTATTGCAGTATGGTTAGGTATAATACATGTGGTGCTAAAGCATAATTTCCCAGCTCTTTATGATTGAAGGTGTCACAATCATGACTTTATTCAAACTGTTTTCCTTCTTGGTATTTATCATCCAGTTCTCCCGGGATTAGTTGCTTGCCATAACCTGCAACAACATAAAATGAGTGGAAAAATCAGATTGTGAGACCCAGGAATCTGTGTTGCATCCAAGATGCAAAACGAAATAACTGAAACAAGATTTTTGCTTCTCATCACTTTTTAGATTAAAGCTTATATCAATGAAAAAATAATTCATGTTCCAGCCTGAGCAGCAGGCATTGCTTTCTAGGATGCTATTGCAATAATGAATATGAATTTGAGTAATCACTTCTGAAGTCATACCAGCAAAATCTTTATGACTATAGATATAATTCCTACTATAAAGGAAAAATACATTCCTAAAGATGGAGACATTTAAAAGTGAAAATCACTTGGGTAAGGATACTTTACTGTTGCTGCAGAGCCCTGCTTTTGCAGTGGTAAGGGCTTGTCTGCAGAAGTAACCTGCATGTAGCAAGTAGTATTTGAATCTATAGTGATAAAGCTCCCTGAGAAGGTGGCAGAAATCCAACTGAGGAGCTGGGGAATTGCCAGGTCTGTAAACTCTCGCAGCAATAGCTGGAACCTTACTTGCTTGATCCAGCTGTCGTAGGCAGAGACCCGAGTGAAGACAGAAGGCTTGTGGTAATAGTTGCAGCCAAGAGAAGAGCCAAAGCTGACGATGCCATGGACTTCCCACCTGCCATCAGCACCTTGGCAGTTCAGTGGGCCACCAGAGTCCCCCTTGGATCAAAGGGGAACACAGTTAATGGCAGTCTTAGTATGAATAGCCCCTCCTTGTTTTTTCAACCCTTCCTTCCCATCCGGCCTGTTTTTATGTGAAACCAAGCCCTAAGAGCAGTGTTCTCTGGACTCACATTACAACTGGAGATGACTCCATCCCCACCAGCACAAACCATGGTGGGTTTCACTATGCTTCCCCACCAGCTAGGCTCAGAACAAGTTGCATAATCCACCACCAGCAAAAGGCCTTGCTGCAGGTCATCTGGAAGAGGTCCATTGGGAAAGGAATAGAAACAAGGGAATCATGGTACCAGCTGGCAGTGTAGAAAGAACTAATTCCATTAAGTTCTCCCAGGATCTGGATACTATCCCACCAGGTAAGAAATAACATAGGGAATGTATGATGGCAGAAGCTGTGTAATCCATTCCTTCACTCCATTCAGTTATAGTTACAGTATTTATATTTATATTGCCCTAACTCAAGTTGTGCCAGGGGAGGTTTAGGCTGGAGGTGAGGATAAAGTTCTTCACAGAGAGAGTTGTTAACTGTTGGAATGTGCTGCCCAGGGAGGTGGTGGAGTCACCATCCCTGGAGGTGTTCAAGAGGGGATTGGATGTGGCACTTGGTGCCATGGTTAGTAGTCATGAGGTCTTGGGTGACAGGTTGGACTTGATGATCTTTGAGGTCTCTTCCAACCTTATTGATTCTATGATTCTATGATGCTATGATCTTGCAAAGAATCAAACTCAACATAATTTATACAAACTCATCTTTGGTTGGGATATGTTTGTTTGCAAAAGCTTGCAATGGACTGATGTGAGGACAGACAATAAAGTTCCAGAAACATTTTGCCAAACATAAATTGATAAGTTTTTTCTGTTTCTCAACAATTCACTATACCACAGTGCCTCAATTCAATTAAGTTGGTTAAAAGGCACTTTTCCTGCTATGAATGCTTCTCAGTTGTGAAAATATCTGTAACTAAAACAAGATTACACATGATTGGTATTTATGGGGCAGTCTCACAGGACTGGAAATTGAATTTCAAAACCTCAGACTTTCTCTTATTTTCTAGAGGTCTTTCTGTAAAATACAAGATGTGCTGACTGAAATAATTTACAATTGAATATTGTTCAGTAGTGCAAAGTCTAAGATCATTCCCAGAAGACAGATGTCTGCATCTTTAATACCAGCACCACTACCAATTGCAAGAGTAAAGTCATTATACAGAAAGTCAAAACAGAAGCTAACATAAAGGATTTTACTTTACCACAGCATCAACCCAAGTGTTTGAAAATACAACAAAATCAGCCAGTTATAACTGTCTCATAGTTACATTCCTTCATGGTGGTTCTTTGATGATTTGCTATTTTTCTTTTGTATTCCTCCATTATAAAATGAACTTTTATCAATGCTACAAGAGGCAAAGACTGATAATACAAGGACAAGCTATAAATAACATCAGTTAGATTCCCTGTAATAAAGATTAGAGACAACATGCTAAACTTACTAGGTATATACAAATGTCAAATCTATCACTTAGCAACACAGAATATAAAAGGTAGAAATGGAGTGCCATTCAAAAGTATAGTGAAGTATGCTGGATAATATGGTCCAAATTTTGACATTTTGAAAGTGAAAAAGATTCAGACTAGGTCAAATGGGCCTAGTAAAACTAGGCAGATGGAAGTGGTTTGTTAATGTCAGTGGTGCACTTTTAAGCAGAACACATGACCCAAATTCAAACATGAAAAGATTTATTGTGCTCTATTTTTTCAACATAAAAGTATATTCTTTACAGCTAGAGTAATATTAAGTAAAAATATATACCTTTATTTAGTGTACTTTTAGGAGCATAGATTAAGTGTACATTTCTGTGCAGATCTGAATCAGCTGGAAGACTTGAAAAGAGGAATCTAAACTGTAGATCTGTATACAGACAAGCTAGTTCAGGAAGGATTCCTGGACTTTTTGCAGAATAGGGGGTATGTAGACAAAATCGGCCACTGAATTGAATGATTTTTCTGCCCTGAACATTCACTGCATAAATCAGCCCATCATATTGCTAGCCAAATGCCTTTGTCTTGCTATGCTATATGTAGGATATAAAAATATCCAGGATACTGTCATTTGCAGCTGCCATGACCTCATTTCCAAGGACAAAATCCACAGTTTCTCTGTATTAAAAAAATAATAAATCTAATGCACAATTTAGCCCATTTAAAATTCTGGTTTATCAAATTGAAACAAACAAAAAACCAAAAACCCAAACAACAACAAAAAACCCCCACGACACTAGAAATTAAAGATATAGAGATGTGAAAAAACAAGTGATTGAAGACCCTTGACTAAACATGAGTCCAGAGGAGGGCCACAGAAATTATCAGAGGGCTGGAACATTTCTGTTATGAAGAAAATATGAGATAATTGAAGTTGATCATTCTGAAGAAGAAAAGGGTCTGGGGATTTCAGCAATCACAGGAAGTCCTACAGGAAAGATGGAAACAGTCTTTGTAGCAGAACTTATTGTGACAGAACCAGAAGTGATGGTTTTAAACTAAAAGTGAGTAGATTTAAACTAGACATAAGGAAGAATGATTTTACTATGAGGGTGGTGAAACACTGGAAAAGGTTGCCCAGAGAGGTGGTAGGTGCCCCATCCCTATAAGCCAAAAATATAATAGGTATATGAGCAAGGTCTCTTTCACTGGCCAGAAAAACAAAGGGGAAGTGCTTACACCAGTCACCACATCTTGTATTTGTTTTGTATGAACAGATATTTAGGAAGCACAAGTCCACTCACTGTTTGCAGGGTACTTAACTTAAAAATTCACAGATTAATTATATTCTCCTTAATTTCCTTTGGAAATGAAATGTCACTGATTTTTGTTTGCCTGAACAGTCTGTGCAGTAAATGATTCATTTTTGCATCAAACAGATCACTGGTACAAATTGCCACTGTATCACTGGATACAGATTTTCAGCAGTTTTACATAAAAATTATGCATCTCAGCAGAAACAAAAATGTGGACTGTATTGGAGGCTGTTATCCCAGAAAAATGATTGTCCATGAGTAGAATTGAGCTTAAAAAAAGCTAATCTATTGCTGCTATCCAACACTTAACAAAGCCATTCCAGGCATATGTGATGATTGACAAAGAGAGCATATTAGGGTGAAATACCATACCAGGAAGTACCACATTTTATTCATCCTCAGATATGTATCTCTTTGGAGAAAAAAAACCCAAACAAACAGTTTGATCTGTATGAAGATGTGTTAATGTGTTATTATAGATCCATAAATGAGTCTTCACACACACTTTATAATGCATGTTTCTACAACATGCAATCTGCATACTATGCAACTTCCAAAGAAATCAGTTTTAAGGAACATTATCTTATGTCTCCCCATGATGAAGATACAAGCAAATGGAGAATCCAAATGCATACTATTACCATGAAGAAAAGTGTGCAAGAACAAGAGTGCACACCAGTTTTGTCCACTGATTCTTGCATTAACTCTTATTGCTATTTTAAAAGCTACATGAGAATATCACAGCTTGTGTGGTTAGCTTGCAGCCTTTTACATCTCATTGGAACAGAACTTCCTGTTTCTTCTGCAAACCCACTAGTGAACTGAAAGACTGAGATGTGGCTCAATACTTCCAATCAGATTCAAGACAGCAATAGATACCTGCTCTTGGAATAATCATGCATATGCTGAAGCTGTCACTTGGCCTGAAGAGTAGTCTACTCACCCTGCTTTTTTCAGAAAAAGTCAAGGGAGGGAGAGAAGGAGCTGAAAATATTAACAATGCATGTTTCTACTCTATACAATATGGCACAAGAATGGACTCACTGAGGGAATTAGTGGATAAACCTGCATATGACTGCAGTTCAATTTTAAGCATGTACTAAGCTGCACATCTAGGACCAGTTTATTGTTCTGCAGTCATAACAGGAGTAAGAAATGATAGAAGAAAGGGCCTTAGGTGGGGTGTTGTTGAGAATGCAGGTATGGGCCAACACAAAGGATATATTAAACTTGAATGGAAGCAGTGGGATACGAAAGCCTTGAGCAGTGTTAACTCTAACAGCACAGTATGCTTATTAACATCATGAAATATATGTTTTCAGATTTTAGCCCATCAAAATATTTGAAGATTCCCTTTAAGGAAGGATACTTAGTATTTAATCACTTTCATAATCACTCCCCAAGCATGAAAATATCTCTAGCCCAGATTCCCCACATTAACATTTTCTTTAAATGCAAAAGAGCTCCAATAGCAAAATTGATAGAGTTGCTTTCATCCTCTTCACAAAAAGGCTGGATAGGTAGGGATGCCATTTTCATGTA